>JAXQGX010000517.1:0-14175 GCA_037040455.1 Irpex sp. P115-07
ATGGAGCACGACGGTTCTCTGGTCGTATGCGCACTGACAGATACTCCACCCGACCCTGGACGTGGGTGTGTACGTACATTGTCAACATGGCGGCTGGAGTATAAAACGATGAACTGATGGATGTGGCTCCATATTGAGTGGAGAATAGCATGGCGGATCCGTTCGCTTCTTGACAAATGACACGGACCGACGAAGATAGGTCGAGGCGCGTGGTATGATTATTTCATCTGTAAACAGCAGACGCGGTGAATATAATGTAGCGTGACCTGGAGAAAGATGCATGAATACCTTGTTTTTCCGCTCGATGAGCAGCTAGAAAGTCGGAGCTAAGGCCTCAGAGATATTCTAGCTTTAGAACCTAAAGGTCTCATGTCAGTCCCACAGGATGATACGACGCGGAAGCGGCGACAACTCACATTAACGAAGACATGACATGAGGTCAGAGCCTTCATCACCATGTTGCTTTTCTTCTACCTATGTACTTTGATACCACCGGACGTAACGAAGTGAATTCATTTCCATACGGCATGGCAGTGATATTAACGCCTCAAGGACGACTCGTGCACTGATCATTGCGTCAGAAATCAGTTTAACGGCGCTGGGCAATTTGTCCTGTGAGATTCTGCCGTTGATACCTACATGATGCGCCTCCGTCATAGCAATTCTTAAGTACGAGGAACATTCGCAAACAGGACGTTGTGCGGTCATACTGCTGCGCTGGATTTTCTTTCTTCATTTCTATGGTATTATAGCACAACCATCTTCTCCTGTGACCTGGCAGTACTGAGAAAGGTGGATAAGCCATGGGTGTACACGCACGTAAAGCTCCACTTACATACATAGCTTGGGTGTTCTGACAACTGCCGTCGCTTGACTAGAACAGTGGGGTCTGTAACCAAGCGAGATGCCCAGGACGCAGAAGACGTATGTAAAGGTCCCCCAAACAACAAAATGGGTTTCGGCAATGTCCAGTCAGTATGGTAGCATCTTCACCACTTCTCTATACAATTCAAGGTCCAATGCTACGAAGTCCGAGCTGTGTTTCCGACCGCTGGAAGCCCATGCTTAACGCGTTTGATTCTAGTCTTCGTGAAGGAATCGGAGTTGTATACCGTACTAATATCGGTTATGATAGCTACACCTTGTGCTTTAAGAAGCCTGCGGACATATTCAGTAAAACAACGCACCTTACATACCATGCGTTACTGCTGCAAGTACTTACTGAGGTATGTATGTCGTCCAGCACTCGGACGATTCCGGTTTAGAAGACCACGGTACAAGTATGCTTGAAAGCATGTTCGACAGCATGGGAAACTTGAAGCTTACCCAACATCTCTGTACTGGACTCTGAGTCGGTGAGTAGGTACTTTCTCATGGAGGCAAGAGACGACAGCTTTCCCACAACCCTCGGGCCATACGAATTGGGCGCATTTGAAAACCAGGTCGATCGGCTGATGCGCATCTGCGCGACTTCCATCTGCGAGATCCGTTTGGCTTTTAAAGGTAGGCGACCAACTAGAATCTCGAATTGTTTTTGCTCTCACCTCGATGGGCCAGAGCAGAGATGGTCCAGGCAAGTTTAACTGCCCCTGGCTCACCATCGTGCACTTGAGATCTCGGGGTCTTTACTGACATCGAAATTTCAAGCTCAAAGTCAAGCTCGCGGTTATTGGAGGCACGATCTTGTCCGTAGATGACACAGAGTTTTTGACAATTCTCTGGCTTTTGGTCGATGATCATCGCCACAAGCTCATCGCTCGCTGTCTTCTGCAGTTTCGCCGATGGTTGCCTGGCATTCAAATCGCTAAGCTAAGGCTGAGTACTCTGTCAAAAATCCGATCACCGAAGACAGTAGCGCTCGCGTACAATGATCTTCGTTTGTTAGTCGCGTTTAGACCAACTTTTTGACTGCTAGGCACGACGTGGCTTGCTTTATAACCACAACCTCCTATTCACTTGTCTGGGTGCGTCGCTATTTCTCTTCTCTCACTCCCAACTGACAGAAAGGTAGAAACAGACATGTCGGACGCGGATGCTCGTGCGCCGTTCATCCCATCATGGCGAACGAAAGCGAGAGAGTTCAATAGAAGACCACTGTTACTCAAACAGCTGACTTTTCTTGGACTTCTGGTCCTCATTGCGCTGCCACTGCGATACTTTGCTTTCAATGGCGAAAGCAGTGTTTCTTATTCCGAAACAATTGGTGTCGACTCGCCGCCACCACCGCCTGCCATGGGACACCACAATGATGTAGCGTTCCATGACCATCCGCCACAACCACCAGTTGTGATCCCAGCCCAACCCAACTATCCGCCACCATCACAAGACAGAACGTCACCAGAGCCCTCGACACAGATCGTTACAAGCACACCGGATCCTATGGTATTCTCATTGATTATATGGGGAGAGGACTCAGCAGCAGAGGGCGCAATTTTACTCAAGGTACGTCACCGCATAGCTTTTCGACTGCCTATTCATGATAGGAACTTACTCCGTCGATCAGTCAATTCTAATGTACACCTCCGGGCCGGTGGACATTCACATTATCTGTAATGAAGAAGCGCAAGTATATCTCGAAAAACGGCTGGCATTGGTCAAGCGTCCACGATACAACATACTCTTCAGGTTCTACAGGCCTACCTGGCAGGACATGTTAGACAGGATCGAGCGTGAAGGGACCATCCATACAAGTCACGCCGCCGGCACTCGTAAGTTTCTTCTACGACGGTCTGTTTTCACCGATCACTCACTCCAGTAACCTGGCGCTGTTTAGCTGGTTTGATGAAGCTCTTCATCCACGAGATTCTACCTCCCTCAGTGAAGAAAGCGGTCTTCGTCGACACAGATGCCTACTTCATCTCAGACCCATACCTCCTATGGGATCACTTCCAGCATACGCTTCCCTCAACCACCGTCATCTCGATGCCAACCCACCCAGAGATGTTCGCCCCGCAATGGTTCGACGCCAACAAGATCTGCTCCTGCGTCATGCTCCTGGATCTAGAAGCCCTGCGCCGACTACGACTCATGGACTCTTCGTACTACCGCTCGGCCACACCTCGTCTCCCCGCATACGCCCCACCGGCTTTCCGCGCTCTGTTCGGGCCTCCCAACGAGCAAAGTGGAAAATACGAAGAAATCGCGCTCGGCGACCAGACATTCTGGTGGGCGATCATCAAGTACATGAATAGTGAGGAAGAAGCGGAGAAGGGGATGTTCGCGCATTTGCACTACGATTGGGAGATCTCTAGTTGTTTGGCGGATATGTATATCACGAATATGCTTCCTGGACAGGACGACGCGACGGAAAAAGACGAGCTGAAGATACAGTCGCATACTTGGGCGACGCCTCATCAGGGCGAAGTTATCCGTCCGAAGCTCGTACACTTGTAAGTCGTCTCCGTCGGGCTGTTTGAACTCATCTGTGGCTGAAGCGCACTTTTCAGCAACTGTCTGCCTGGACCGCGCTATTACGAGTGGCCCGGCTGGGATTCCGCAGAGGACGACAAAACTGCTGGTACGGAAGGTCTTGCCCTCCGCTGGGGATCCTCTATCAAGTACCATCTTGGTTATAAGTGGCTCTGGTTGAATCGCGGTGCTGCACGCCCTGGCGATACCGGAGAAAAGGGCCCTCAAGTAACCATAGAGACCCTTATGAACATCAAGTTCGCAGATCAGCTCGTCGGCGAGCAAAATTCAAGGAATCCCATCCGTTAGGTTATACACATTCTTTCGAACTTTTATACTTATTTCATTGCTTTTCATCTACAGTCCGAGTCCGGATTTATCACTTTACATATATCGTCGTTATCCTCAGTTACTTTCTTCGTCAAGTGTTATAGGTCATGCGTCTAGCATACGCTACATACCGAGTACTATTACCAGTATATAAACAGTGTAATGACCATGTTCAGCTGTATAACTATCGCCAGCATGCTACAGTACATATACGTAGTCGATATACAAAAATACTCATTACTATCCATAGTAGACTCCGTGAACCACGTCACCACTTTGACAACACCCCGGAGCGCATACCATCCCGTCTATACCTCCACTGCCTCGTGCTCCCAACAGGTACACTCCGACTCCCCTCATACCCCATCGCGTAACCCGCACTCTTACCTCCCCATTCCCGCAAAGGTCTGAAGAACGACGGAGGCTGTCTCGCTACGACGTCGCGTGTTTTTCGCCTTCTCCTCCGTTTCTTTCCTTGGGTATCGGGGCGGTTTTGCTCTGCGACGGAGATTACGGGACAGCAGAGCTTGTCTGCGGGGAAGTCGTGTGGGCTCGGACGCTCCTTTTCAGGGAGTTTCAGCGAGGTAAGTGGTAGTGGTGATGCGCCAGGTGGAGGTTTGGGTAGTTCTGCAACCATGAACGCTGGAAGAGGTCCTGTTTGGGCGTCGAGCGTGGCGTGGATAACCTTGTCGTTTCGTAGAGGCTAAGAATGAGGAGGTTAGAGACTGTTCAGTAGCGTGAATAGCGTTATACTAACATATACTGGCTGTCGAGACTGTTCTATTATCCAGTCAAAATCAACAGCCACTGCCTTAGCTCGCTCAGCTCGACGAGAAGCTTCTGCGTCGTCGTCCTCGTATGAACGTTCTACAATTCTATGAAGCCTATTAGGAATAGAATGGAGGATGGTACCATTATATACTCACTTTACCTCTGGAGCTGGTTTCGGTTTCAGCGACACAGTTTTGGGAGGAGCGTTTGAGAACAGTCTGAATGCTACAGAAACATAAGGCAATGAACCGGCTGGTGTAACTAACGAGCAGGCTCACAGACAATCTCATCTTCATCAGCAACCTGGGTGTCTTCGCTTTTCTCGAGTTTCCGTCGCTTGTGCTTCCGCTCATCTGTCTTGGAAGGACTTTGCTGAGGAACACTGGTATCGAATTGAAAGTCTCCCAAGGATCGCTTCAACAGTCCCTCGAGAGCTAACACGTCATCTTGTGCCTTGTGATCAATGTCCAATACCCTGGAGACGTCGTGCTCGGCGTCGATGTCCGCTCGAGAGACCGTCTGCGTTGCCTGCCTCAAGAGATGCGGATTCGAGAACTTGGGGAGCGGCATGATTGTTGGGAATGGTATCTGCGACGCTGTAGGGCAATGAAGTAAATTGTGAGCTCAAGTAACATGACTTGGTCTAGAATAAACATTTGCTGACCTTCTCGTTTACCTCAGACTTGTATGTTCTACTACTTACTAGTAAACCTGAACCCACTCAGGCTGGCACCTCTCAAAAGACGCGCAGCAGTGAAATCCACATCCTCGGCTCACCACCTTCCGGATATAGCAAGATGATCAAAGGCTGATGGATGTGAAGAGAGATGTGAAGAGCTCGCAGGGTTTGCAAAACCAGATGGCTCCTGCCTCCAACTTGAATTTTTTTCTCCCAATCGTGGCGACGAGCCCCCAACGTATCTTGTCTGCTTACCACCACCATCCCAGACCGTTTGCAGCCCCCCCAATGCGCTGTGTGCACTGTGCATGAGACGCTCGATAGTGACTCCTTGACGCATTCTGTCGAGTTGGTGGTGTGCTGGATGGTGGAGGGTGACTTATATCCGCTAGTGTGCCGCAGTAGAGTACAAGTGACTCGAAGCTCTTGACTCCTCTCATTTGCGACGACTTTGTGCTGCTTACCCGACGCTCATTCGATGGCTCTTCACTGTCATGCCAGAAGAGAGAGGTAAATGAGGTATGTCACGGTCGTATCCACTTGACGCGAAGCACTAACGTCCTGTCATCCTAGACCATGAATAACTTAGAATGTATATCACATTCGAGTACCGTTACTCGTGAAAGACATGATGGAAATATAGGTGAAACTAATGGAGATTATATCGAGAGTACGCGGTGGGATGCAGAGGCCATCAAGACAAGAGGAATAGGAATAAGAATATTGGTACAGGAAGACGAAGGATATGAAGCATAACGAGAAGATGGCATAAGGAAGACCATGTCCGTGGAGAGAGAGACAGAGAAAAGAGAAAGACACAACCAAAACGAGGATGAACCCAGGGAAGAGAGGAGAGGATATGCGCGGCCGAGGTTGAGTATTCGACCGTTCGCGTCAGGTAGCAAGCCGGGCACACCTGATAGAGGTGAGTGCTGTGTACGACATGTCCCGCATGCGCATATACTCACAAGCTTATCAATCAAATAAGCTCTTCTCCTCAAACAGTGGAACTCAACCCTAACGCTCTCGCGCCAGCGCCGACCGCACCATCCCACCCAAAGAACCTCTCCGTCACCTCCTCACTAGCCATACTCTCATCTTCGTCCAGCCAAGCAGACATACTCTTCGAGCGAGCCCAGATAGTGATGAACAACATCCGCCTTCGCTTCTTGTTCAGGAAGAACCAGTGCGAACTCCAGAGCAGCGCACCGCCCCGCTTCACGCTTATATGCGGGTTGTACTCGTCCGACTCGTCGCTGGACGTACTCTGCCAAAGCGGCCGCCGAGGTGCCTCGTCCACGTCATAGTCGTCAAACTGGAAAGTCGTCGGTTCGTCGTCAGAAGACGTATCCTCGTCGCCGCTCAAGACATTATCATCCGCGACGTCGTCGTCGCTCGCATGCGGATCGTATTCAATATCAGGTACGTAAGAGTAGACCTCGCATTCTTCGAGGCCGATGGCGTCGTTGAGGACGCGATAGACAAAGGGGTGCGTGCCGGCGACGGTCTTGGTAGGTGCGTACGGGCTGGGCTTGGCAAAGTCCATAGGCGACGAGGAGGTAGGAACTGAAGATGGGAAGAAGTCAGACGAGGTGGGTGGGTAGGCTGAGTACGTTCGGGGTGCTGCGACGCCGCCACGGTTCGGCGAGACGAGGGTGGTGCTGAGAGCGTTGAGCACGCTGGCGCCGTTCTCTTCCCTGTTGAAGTCCTTGTATCTCGACTCTGAGAACTCGTGGTCGGGGAACGCAGCGTTCAGAGTGGCGATGAGCAGATGAAATGTCTTTCGCGAGCTCTTCTCTGACATGGGCCCGAACGGCGTCATGTCGACGTCTCGGTCGGCAGCGATGAACGAGGGCAGGGGCGGTGAGTTTGAGACTTCGGATTTGTAGCTTGTCTCGAGCGAGCGGAAGAGTTTCTTGTCCTTTGTGACCGGTTTGAGGCTGTAGGCCTCTATTCGAGTGTGCACTGAGCATTCGGGGCCTTCGTGTGTGAGTGCCTGCGCCAGGCGTGCCAGTTCAGGGATCTCCAAGAACTTCATGGTTGCTCAGAGATGTACGAGGACGCTGCGAAGAGAGTGATCCTTGAGATATGAAGGGCGTAGATGGCTCTTGAGGCCGCCGAGGTTGAAGGAGATCTTGAGGAGGAGGAGTGAGGTGAGTGGCAGGCGGGAGCGTGGAGGCGGAACGCTGTAATGGGGGCACAGCGCCTAGACCGAACTGGGTGACAAACAAGCAAACAGGCTCGCGAACCTTTCCCGATTCGGATGGCCCCGTTCGCGTTCCTCCTCCTGACCACTCACGCTGCCTGTGTATAGAGTGTGGAGCTCCACGCAGAACGGGGCCACGGTCACGTTCGCAACCTTGTTTACAGGTCAGTCAAGTAGTACTGTTCTAGGTCTAGGTCTGGTACTGGGTCGTTCCCACTGCGAGATTGCAAGGAATTGGGTATCCATTTTCTATATATACAATTATATCGGCCAAATATGAGTTATACAGGAGGCTAGCAAGCTACAATGATGGTCGAGTGATGGGAACATTCATCGACAAAACGTATAGGAATGATAGGACGTATAAATGCAGGTGGGTAAGTCACGAAAGCTACGAAAGTATGCGATATAGAAAACGGTCTGTACGTGCGATATCGAAGTATGTGGGGTGTATGTGTGGTGTGTGTGTATGCAAAATAAGAGCTACTGGTATTACCATGTGGTCGTCAGGACCGATATATATCCCAAGTAGAAAGGAGAATGAGTGCGGTTTATCCCTATGGCGATAGGCCCAGTTTGTGGAACATCATGTCTAGAGTCTTGAATGCGACGGGCTTTACCAAGCTACATGAATTTATCAACACGAGGTGATACCAATAAGCTGCAAACGAAACTTACTATCCGTCTACCCCTGCCTCGAACGCTCTGCGCTTGTCTTCCAGGGATGACATGCCAGTCAACGCTAGAATCCGTGTATCCGACGGTGGAACGGATTTGGGAGACAGCTGCTGGTTTCGATTCGATTCGAACTCCCGAATCTTCGAAGTAGCACCGACTCCTATAGTAACGTGAGCAGATGGAAGGACGCAGGTAACGATGATTCTTACCATCCAGCACAGGCATCGATAAATCCACCAGTACGACACTGTTGGGCATTAATGAGTATAATCAGATGTATGGCCCGTCGTTGGTCCACATACTCGAAGTATCCCTCCGATTGAAACGTCTGAACTCCTTCCATCCCATCAACAGCTTCTCGGAAGTCGTAGCCCTGCAAAACCGTTAGATTGTAAATCATGTTGGCGGTCTAGCTTTCACTCACTTTGTTCTTGAGCCACTTAACACTACAAAAATATACCGCTCAGTAAATGAAACAAGGGGCGACAAGACCGAAACTTACAGAAGATTACGAAGGATAGCATTATCCTCAACCACAAGGACCCGAATGGCACGCTTAGGCTGCAAAGTGCCCACAGACGTCTTCAAAAGCGTGCCACCCGTGCCAATCGCGATCGTAGGACTCGACGGGCTCTGCGAAAACACAGGCTCTTCAACTCGCCCGATCTTCTCCTCCAGTTCATTTTCGTCCTGTTCCGATGGTGAACCCAAGTTAGACCAACTCGACAACGGATGAGCCGTGAAAGCCCGAGGGCCAAGTGGCGGCCTCAAAGTCAGAACCTTTTTATCTTCCGAATAACGCCGGGGGAGTATCGACCCCTGGGATACTTCTTCCACTGCCGAGTGTGCTTGTCCCACTGGCGAAGCGTGACCATCTGAGGAACCGGGACGCTGGAGGCGGCTTGAGCGCAGGATGTTGAGCGCGTGTAGGCATAACTTGAGAGTGGAGTATAGACGTTGAGGACCGAAGGGCTTGTAGACGATGCGACAGAAGCCACCGAGTCGCTCGTATTCGGTGACGGCGTTCATCAGTCGTGGATCGCCTCGTGCAGCTGACAAGATAATGAAAGCACGGTCAAGATCCTTCTCTTCCGCAGCGCGAGTTACAGGAGAGATATCATCGTTGAGGATGACGATATCACCTCGCTGTGAGCCTTGAGCCAACGTGAACCCCCATCGATTCACGAGATAGTTGCACACGACGGTCCGGAGTAATTGCGTGCCTCTGTGAAGGTCGTCAAAGCCAATAAGTGAGATGAGAGGTCGATTCAGCCCGTTGTATGCCTTCTGCAACTCTGCATCGTTGGCGGAGAATTCTTCGTCTTTGACTACTTCGGCGTTGAAGGTGACCTTGATTTCGGTGCCTTGGCCTTCAGCACTCCATACGTCGACCTTGCCGTCAACACCGCTCGACCTGACGATGCTGTTCACTATAGCCAAACCGAGACCTGTACCAGTTTGCAGAGGGTTTTCTTGAGAGAATGGGTGGAAGAGGCCGTTCTATGGTAAAGGTCAATCTATCTCGAATCATACGCGAACTACCGCTCTTTAAAATCTCACTCACCTTCAAAAAGTTCTGACTTATACCCTACAATATGCGTCAACGGCCTGTCAGAGATTATATTGACTGAGTTGGCTGCTCACCTTCCCAGTGTCAATCACGGATAGTTCGATCTTCACCTTTCCCGGAGTCAGCGGGAACTGGCGTAGCATGATGTGGACATATCCATCCTAAGGAAGCACACTCAGTAAGACACCCTAAGAACAGGATAGTATCACTATACCGAAGTAAATTTGAGACTGTTGCCAAACAGGTTCATGAAAACACGTCGTATTCCGCCCTTTTCACATTTGACAACCCATCCCTATTTCGTCAAATAATCAGAAAAGCCGTCTCGTGTCGCGAACAGGAAAGAGCTCACTGTATCAACGTGTCCAATGTCGAGAACGGTCTCGACGTACTTCGTGGGTTGTGGTGTAGTGATGGAGTTCCTGTCAGCTTTCGGTGGTGAATAGACACTCCCGATCTCGGACGTGAACATGCGAGCACGATGCCCTATCCAACAGCCCTCTGTCGCGTCTTCCAGAAGCTGCATCAAGTCGACACTATGATGCGATGTTAATATCGCACCCCCATTCAATGACCTATAGTACACTCACCGACTGTGTTGTACGACATTCTCAACTCCACCAGCGCGAGCGTTCCCACTCAGCTTTGTGAAGTCAAGCACGTGGTTGACCGTCTCAACAAGAGAGGTCCCGCATGCTTGTACGGTCTGAAGGAAAGAAGCTTGGCTATGGTCCAGCCTAGTGTCCGATAACAACTCGGCAGAAGCCAGTATCTGTGATGCATACATGAATGGTAGGTAAGGACAAGCCGCGCCGAGACACTCACCCCATGCAATGGTGTTCGTAATTCGTGCGAAATGCTGAGAAGCATAGTCAGGCACGCCTCCCACAGGCAGTGGTAATCAGGCACTCACTTCGAGATGAATAGACTCTTCGCCTTGTCTGCGAGAATCATTCGCCTCTTGAGCACAGCCGATAAGATTATGACACCTGTGTCCGGCTATAAGCCCCGATTTCCAAAACGTGAGCCCTGGTACATACCTATTGCCCTCAAGTACGAGAGTTCGTGGCCCTCGAGCTATGCATAGTTACTATCTGAACACAAGTAAAGAAGCGAAAGAGTAAACTCACGAATGGCGTCGTCCTTTCGCCGGTGCTATACGCACAGAGGATGGCAAAAGGACGTTTGTCAATGTTGAAGATCGGGACGGCTTCACACGCAAGTCAATACACAACTCGCAAGAGGAAACAAAGCACCGACCTAGCGCATACTCAATTTGCGATGGCAGGAACGGTCGCAACCCCGCGGGCAATACACCCTCACACATCTTCCCATCGGGGTGCTTCGTAAAGAAGTCGTACAGCTTCGTAAACTCGTCCGCGTTCAACAACCTGTTGTGTGTCCCAACCAGCGGATCATGGCTGTGTATGGATATCGACGTCGAACACTCCGCGGAGATATTCTCGACGACGTCCACATGCGACACGTCCATGACGACGGCGCCCTCGACGTCGAGAGTTCGCTTCACGAGACGTGCGGCACGTTCGTAGATCTGCTCCATCGAGCTCGAGTTTCCCGGGAAGGACCCTCGGCCTTGCGATTTGTCGCCGCTGACGTCCTTATCGACCTCCAGGCACTCCCGAGTGAACTGTTCCATCTAGAAAAAGACATGGGGTGGTCAAACATCGCTTGGCGGAGTGGGCAAGCTGGGACCTACGGAGTTCTGTATCCGATCTCGGATCCGCAGTTGGATCTACAATTGCCCCTGCATCAACTACTACTCCCGGTGCCTGTCATATAACGACGACTAACCTTATCACGCCACAACTCCAGTTCTCTCATGGCGATTTGCTTGTGTGTGTGTTAGAAGCGCGTTCTGCGAAATTTCAAACACACGTACCGCGAACTCCTTCAACGTATGTCTCTGCCGTGGATTGAATTCCCGGCGAGGGTTGTCGTCGATGATCGACAATCTGCGAATATTAAACACACTGAATAGGTAGTAAGACGGCGTGTTACCTATACTCACGTCCCAATGTTGTAGCCATCCTGTGTACGAAGCGGAGAGCCGGCATAGAACCGTATGTGGGGTGGGCCAATGACGAGAGGCTACAGAAGCACGTCAGTACAACGCCGACACACAATGCCACCACAGAACCGCTGACATTCCGCGAGAAGCGCCAGTCTTCTCGAGCATCCAATATGACGGTAGGCTCATCATCCCTGTCACCGGAGATATCAGCAAGTCATATTAAGCAACAGAGGCTAAATGGCAATTTACACTGACCTCTGCAGAATCGCATGGGCGTCGAACGAAGTCGATCGCTGCATGTTCTGGAAGCCGAACCCGGCTGTATGAAAAGAAGTCGGTCAGTAAATCACCTGCGTCGCCCTCGAGTTAATATTGAATACCGACATTCAGACTTGAAGAACCTAAAAGCCGTTAGTACGACTTGCGACGAAGGTTGCGGAAATTAAACTCACTCGTCGGTGCCGTCCACCAATGAGATAGCCACGATCCGAGTGTTGAAGACCAATTTTGCCAGGTGGGCGATACGATCGAAGTTTGCGTCGTGGCCAGTGTTCCATATATTGAACCTTGCGGCAAAGAACTTAGTCCGAGGTGTATCGAGAAGCGCAATCTATCAACTCACCTATACAGTGCTCTTCGTCGTTCCAGTTCGTTGGGAGGGTTAGGAGGCGCAAGGTAGCCGAGTTCCGAGAACATCTGTTCCTCCTTGGCCGATCTGCTTGCAAGGTACATTTCCGAGCTTTCCGACACCGGTCGCGTACTCCGCAATCGCCGTTCGTATAGAGTCAACGTCGGTAATGGGGCGGAGGTCTGGCGAGTGAGACAAATTCTCCGTGGTAGGGCGGGCACGGTAGAAGGTTCAGGATCAAACGGTGGAGCAGATAGCTGGCGAGAGACTTCGTGTTCCGGTCGTGTGACGTTGGACGATGCACTGGGGGCGTCGCTGCCAGCCACAGAATAGCTGTCGAACATCTGTCCGTCTATTCCACCAAAGTAGTCGTCATCCTCCTTGTCTTCAGATGCCCGACGAACAGGAGCAGTAGCCGGTGGTAGTGGGTGTGCAATAAACGGGAACCGAGAGGGAGGAACCTCGGCCTCCGAAGCAGACACGACGTCACTGGGATGGTCAGGAGGGCTAGCTTCAATGGTGGGAAGCTTATTATCCTCGACATCCTGTGTGCCTTGCCAGAAACTACTAAGTCTAGTCTTTCGAGCAGTACCAGGAGATTTGGGGAGGAGACTATCTGGCAGAAAATAGTCGGGAGGATGTGACCCAGGAATAATAGCTGTTGCACCGCGCATCGGGTCAGTGAGCTCGTGTTCTGGAGAGGGTAAGGCCAGTGGTGCTATTGACACACGCGCAGCAGCCAAGCGCATGGCCGCGGCCGATGTCGTCACATCGGCGTTCGCTAGACTTGCAGGTCTCGAGGTATCTGAATTAAACGATGATGAAGTTGCTGAGCGCATGTCAGCGAAAGAATTTCGCATACGATGTGACATCCCTAGATGCAGAGGGATAGAGCGCCTTGACGCAATTCCTCCTTCCGGCAACGTCGGCAGTTGTTGAGTCCCTGATGTCGAGGGGAGAGAGTTCGGCTGGTGGAACTGGGGCGGAGCAGAGTTGGTCAAGGACGAAGTTTTCGAAGCAGATGGAGGAGATTCATGGTGTGCTGACAGCGTAGAGCGACCGGTCCCCCAAAAATTCGAGCTTTCGCGTATCACTGGTTCGGGGGACGCTCTAAGCTCTGGTGCTTCGAGAGCACGCGGCGGTGTGCGAGCAGTTTGCGCATGGGTGGGTGGCGATATATGTGAACGTGGAGGCTGCGGCGTCTTGAGCGGGTCCCATCTTCCTTGAGCATATGCGGCAATAAATGTGGCCCAATCGTAGTCTACCTGAGAGCTTGGCTGCCCACGTAAACTCAACGATAGTTGCTCTTCTGTCGGAGAAGGGTCGAAAGGAGACGGCAACATTTCCACTATAATATTTCAATATAGCAGGGGCCCCACATTACTATAAAATACTCACCTGCTCCTGCAAGACGCGACGCTTCTGCACGTAAGCCGGCTACTGCTTCTATAGCCCTCCTGTTAACCTCATGCAAGGATGGACGTTCTGACCCATCAAGCGATGAACCGTTGTCGCCATCCTGGGATCCTAGGCTTGGAGTGGAGATGGCAGTACTCGAGAGATCTACCGGGGAGGAGCTGGAAGACGGCAACCTAGTATACTTCTCTTCAGCTGAAGACGCAGTGGAGGGCCTCCTAGGCTTCCCTCTGAATGAGTTTGAAGGATTCGGTAGTCGTGGTGCGGGCGACAAAGCAATGTGAGGCGCGGTTGTTGAGAGAGCAAACGCGACATTGCCCAACGTTGAAGATAGAGAGGGTGCATTGATAGATGGCGCAGATTCATGCAGTCGTGTCTGTGGTGTGTGTAGTGGTATTGACCCTGTTGGTAAGCCTTCGACATCGTCAACCAGGGTCTGTTCCATCGCAAGGCTCCT
>JAXQGX010000518.1:0-14124 GCA_037040455.1 Irpex sp. P115-07
ACTTTTACATGACGGTGGCCACCGCCCGAGTCGGATGCGTAGAGCCGAAACAAAAGGGGGAGGGATAATGTTGAGACGGTATTACTGTACTGTAAGCCTATCAAATCACTGCGCATCTTGCATGTCGACGTCCGTGGTGCTCCCCTGCTGTTTCACCTTCGACTGATCGATGAGGTATGACAGCGTTGAGCTGTTCTCATCACACCTAGATATGCCGAAAATAACATTCATCAGTTCAAACGTTCATCGCTCAAACAAGCCGAGGGCAGAGGTAGGCAATCACAGGGGCAGAAAGACTCACAGCCTCGAAATAGCCATCTCGGCGTCCATCAGTCCCTTTTGCACCACCCTAAACACACTGGCGTACTCCCCGGAGCGGTCCCTCAGATGCCGTCCGTGTGCGTTCAGGAGAGCTGTTGCCCACAACAAGTCGAATTCCAGATGTGGGCTCTTGTCCAGGTGTTCCGCCACAACCCTGAGCATCTGCGCTAGATATACCGTAGGAAGTTGTCGAGAGATTAAGCGAATGTCGTCCCGAGGTATACTCTCGTAGACTTTGTGTATAAGCGGCTTCTCATTGAGTCGATAGGCCATGACCAGGGCTTTGAGGTACTCTCGTTCGGAGAGGACTGCGAGGAGAGACTGAGGCGTCAGGTCAATATCCAAGTCGAATGGATCAAAGGTCAACGTGTCATCCACGGAGTAGATCAGAAGTCCCTCTGTAGAAGCTGCCGCCCACGCACGTCCTGTTGGCGAAAACCGTACGCATTTCGTGCGGGCTTCTTGCTTGTATTTCCGTTTTGACAAGTCTCCTCTCCCGACACCAGGTAAAGTGGTGTCTAACCGGTCCTCCAAATCGCTTTCCTCTCCTCGTTGGTCGATAAGGTCGATATTTCCGGCCTCGGTCACCCGCCTGCTATCCAAGAACTCTTCCGTCCCGTCTAAACTCAGATTCTGCGATATCTGGAATTTCTTGACCATAACGCCATCTCGTACATCATATATCACCACATACTTGCTGTTCCCGCCCGCAAGCAGACATTGGCCATCGGCACTATACGTCAGACTGTTGAACGACTTCCCCGAGGCGTTGTTCGTCGCAGCCATCCTGTCGTCGGCTTTCCGTCCACCGGAAATATCTCGTCTTCCCTCGATGACACTGGTCTGTTTCCCAAGCGCGACATCAAAGAAGAGAATCTGGCCATCTAATGTGGATGCTGCAAGCTCTTTGCCGTCCGGGCGGAAAGCGACAGCGAGGACATCTGAGCTCATCTGGAAGGGCTCGACGGCGTGTGATCGTCCGAAGACATTCCATACTCGCGCTGACTTGTCCCAGGAGCCACTCGCAAGTTGGTTGCCAGTCGGGGAGAACGCCAGAGACGAGATCGGACCCTCGTGTCCCGCGAGGACATCAAGAAGTTTACCCGTCTGTACAGACCAGAGGAAGATCTCGAAGGAGTCGGAAGACCCGGCGGCTACGACTTCCCCGCTGGGATCAACCGCGAGACACGAGAATTGTACGGGCGCAGGCGAGGTGAACGTCCGGAAGTTACGATACCGGATGAGGTCGAATGCCCGAACAGTGCCGTCCAGGGATGCAGAGAACAGCACTTGTCCCTGTCTTGCGAACTCCACGGCGGATATGGCGGCTGAGTGCTCCGAGAACGTGACGAAACAGAACCCGGACGTCGTATTCCACACTTTCAGTTTACCATCGTCTCCACCTGTGGCGACGTTCTGTCCGTCGGGTGCATACGATAGCGTGTTCATGTCGAAGTAGTGGCCCTGCTGCTTGAGAACATACGATTCCGACTGCCACTCCCAAACCAGTAGTTGTCCGAGTTTACGCGCTCCAAAGGCAAGCCACTCGCCAGATTGATTGATCGCCACGGACGATATCTTCTCTTGTGAGATGCTGAGGGTGTGGATATTGGAGAAGGAAGGCATCTCCCATAATCCGAAGACACCGTTGGAGAAGCCAATAATGAGCAGATTCGAAGGCCGATGGAAGGCGCTGCAGACTACCCGCGTGTTTGGCTGGTNCATCGTCAGATTCCGTTTCTTCTGCTTTGGCTTTCCATGTGAATACGGCACCGTCACGACTGACAGTATATATCTTTCAACAAAAGTATTAACTAGTTGTATTCATTTAGACAGGCAATGAAGCTTACAGTTTTGCCATCAGAGGAAAAGTAGGCGTTGATGACCAGGTCGCGGTGTCCAGCGAACGTTTTGGGTCTGAAGCCCTCTACAGGGTCCAGGGTAAAGAGACGAGCAGTCATATCCCGAGAGGTCGTTAAGAAGCATCTGTAGTACATTCAGCTCATGCGCATTCGTGTGAGGCCTGGTCACTTACTTTGAATCCGGAGACCATTCGATCCCCAGTACTTCATCATGGTGTCCTGTGTACGTCCGGTGCAACACAAATGGGGCAAACTCTCTGATGAGATGGTTTGGTGTCCTCCATACTTGCACGTGCGAGTCGTGGGTCACTGCGATGTACCTAGTTAACAAGCCCATGTTGGTATGAATATAGCTTGTAAGGTAGTTTGGAAGCGTACTTTCCATCTGGCGAGAACTTGACATCTTTTACGGGCTTCTTGAAGTTGTGGTGGTGTAGCACGACCCCTCTTCTAACGTTCACGAGTAGAGCACGCCCGTCTGCGAGTAATCCATTAGATGCAAAACTTCATGGCGAGGTGTGTACCACGAACCTTCATCCACGCTAACAAGTACATTCGAGTCAGGGCTCAATGCTATCACAGCGATGTTCTTGCGGTTCTCGAAGGGGAAGGTATACGACTTGTTGCTGCGAACCGATGAATGGACGTTAGCCTACGAGGAACGAGTGAAGCATGAATGCTCTACGCACTTAACAAGATCGAACGCAGACACTCTGTTCCCCACAGGACTGAAAACAGTATTGCCATCAGAAGAGAAGACAATGTTTCCTTGTCGGTACACAGTACCACAGAGGTTCGAGAACTTTATGCCCGACGTGATCTAGGATGAGCATGGGCGAAATGGTGAAGAACGTCCATCACACACCTTGAAATTTGCCTTCATCCCGGTTGTCCTCAATTACGACCTCCTTGTATGTGTAGCGTAGACTGGAGGCAGTAAGAGAGTGAATGAGAGTGCCGAATAGAGACTGGGTAAGCGAGCGTAATTGGAGGATTGGAACATTTGGAAGCGCTCGAGGAAAATGTATCATGGGCGCTACATCGTCCGAATATGGTATTCATCAGCTTGCGATCCTAACATATGCAAACAAACACCGATCGCGACGCGTCGAATATTTTATGCCAGGCGGCTGGATTACCAGTTACCAGACTCACCATAGCAATTCCTTCGGTTGAATACTTGTAGAACGAGAGGTTTTATGATTCATAATACTCTAACCCATAGCTAGAGTAATGGACTACAAGTATACGTGCCCCCTGCTTATGTATTGTGAGTTTGATCACACTGGCAGAGCGCAAATCCATAATCTGAACTTGGAGTAAACGAGAGGTTGTCAGCCTTCTCAGGCTGATTACACAGGTTAGCCTCCTGTCCCCATGGCATACGATGAGAAGTGGAATCTGAATTATATTATCTCGAAGAACACGAACGCCATTCCCACCATACTTCTTCTCGGTCCGACTCAGAGTCGTCGACTCCCGCTGTGGCTGTCAGCATCACGTAGGGACGTCATTCCGAGGAGGTCTACAAAACACATGCCAGCGCAAGGGGAGCTTCGCGTCGGGGACTACCAGTAAAGGCAAATCCGAGCGGGTTGTGGCTAACGGTCCGCACTCAGTTTCTCACCTTCAGAACATATAAATAGGCGTGCTCTCGCCTCATACTTTCCTTACCCTTTCTTTTACAGGTCCGGTTACCACTCCTCTCCCCTTCCCCACCTTATTACAAGATGAGTATTTTCGCTCGCTCTTGTAACCCTGCGATACGTAATGCTGACTGGTCTTCGGTTTGTCCTGTAGTATTCGGTCATGGTCGACGTGAGGGACTGGAGGTAGGGGTGTGGCATATAAGGTGAATACTTTCCTTCTCGGTGGAGGACTGACTTTATCTTTAGGAACGACGGTGGTGGCTTACCAGGTGAGTCGTTTCTTTTTCGAGGGTAAACTGACTTTATATTTAGGAACGGTTGAGGCCTACCAGGTGAGTACTCTCCTTCTTGAGGGGACTGACTTTATCTTTAGGGACGGTTGTGGCGTACCAGGTGAGTACTCTTCTTCTCGATGGAGGACTGACTTTATCTTTAGACATGGTTGTGGCTTGCCAGGTGAGTAGTTTTCTTCTCGACGGAGTACTGATTTATCTTTAGGGACGGTTGTGGCTCACAAGGTGAGTAGTTTTCTTCTCGACGGAGTACTGATTTATCTTTAGGGACGGTTGTGGCTTGCCAGGTAAGTCGTTTCCTCCGTAGAAAGGTACGTGCTTCCTTATTTGCGAAGGTAAGCGTTTAAGTTATCGCGAAAAGGCCGATCGCTGATTTCATTCTTAGGGATGGGCGTGGTAACAGGTAGGTCGTTTCTTCTTACACGAGGTGCGTATCTGTTTCCCTTGGCCGTCTCCCGGTAGATAGAGTAGATAGTTCTCGGAGCATGGGCGCGGACCTCTTCGTGGTCTCCGGGACAAGTACCTGCTTTGGCGGGGAAACCAACGCGTACCCACTTTGTACTTAGCGTAATTTTGATGGCAAAATCGATGCCTTCTCCACCTATCTCCTGGTCGAGTCTGACGAGAGTCGTGGTCGTGGTCAGCCGCTAGGTGATGGTACCGGTAACGCGCGCTTGAGACGCGCTACGCGTTGGTCCCCCGGTGGACATGTGACCGCGATCCCTTGATGTGACGATGCCAGATTGGGAGCAAACCAAGAGCAAACTCAACTTTTGTTCAACCACCATCCTCACACACCGGATTATGATTTTGCATGTGTAATCTACTTAATGTTTGATCTATGTCTACGAACTATAGCTACATGAAATCCACACCCTACACCGGAACATCCAATTTCAAGAGCGTGAAGCTTGCAACAGGTTCACTTCACCTCGAAGCACATTCGAAGAAAACCACTACCGACACCACTCTCAAGCCCACCTCTGAAATCCAGCACAAGCAAAGAACACAAAATACACACGCCGAGATCTGGAAATGGACACTCACGCAACACGCCATCGCCCCATGCAGAGTGGAAGATATCTATGACCTCCAAGAGTGCGATTCCGCAAAACGTAAGACCCGCTTTTCCCTATGCGGAGACTTCATTGCGTGAGCTGAGAGACATGCAGCCGGTGTCGACCCCGACTACTTTTGGCTAGGAAACGTACCGTGCAGGTCTGTCCTGATTTATGGGATGGTTGTTGGCGTGCAGGTATACGAACAGCGAGTTGTATACACCAGTAAGTAGTATTCTATGGTCTCGTCAAGCGGTATGCTGCTGACAGTAGTGCTTAGTCGACGATGGCACAGGCAAGATTGACTGCAACCTTCGCGAGGCAAAATCTCAGAATGCTATCGCCAAAGGAAAGGGAAACGACAGTCCGAAGAAGCAACATGCCCCCTCTGCTTCTCGCAGTAACCCTCAAGCTTCTTCGTCCAAAGCGCCTCCTACGTTGATGACATTGCCTACACCCCCTGTACCGATCGCTGCAGTGGGAGATATTGTACGAGCTACAGGGCGCGTTCTACAACGGCGCGACGCAAGACTTATCAACTTGGACAATCTAAGTTTGTGGTCCCTTCTGCTGCATACACCTCTCACGTGATAATGCTAACTGTACTACTTTCTCTTACTACAGCGATATGTCGTAACGCCACCGACGAACCCCTCCACTGGCTATCCGTCCTGAACCTACACGAAACATGGTACAACTCCCCAACCACGTCGCCATTTGTCATTCCCCCTGCTCGTCCTGTATCGACAACCGCGACCAGCTCCTCTCGTGACGGGTTTGTATCTGAAACAGCAAGAGACCAAGAAGATGTGCGTGGGATGAGAGCGATGCCTCCGCCACTGCACCCCGTTAGCCCGAGCAAATCCAGTGTAGCCAGTAGCGCACCATCATCTCCTTCCTCTGTTGCCTCAAGCTCCGTCTCTGGATCGAGCCATCACGGACCTATGGTACGCATATGCTTTCTTTCGGACATATATCCTCATTAATTGTCACACGGCTTACTTTGCAGTCCCCGCCCCGCCTCCGCCACCCATCCCGCCTACACACTCGAGATTTAACAGCCAACACCTTCCGGATATACGTCAAGCACTACATGGACAACACCCCTCCGGACCCATCCGTCCGGCCAAGACGTCCAGCTGGTCTTGGTCTGGTATCTGATTCTTCGGAAGACGAAGACGCGTGGGGTGACCAGGGGGATCCTGAGACACCCACTAAGCCTCGTCGTGGAGGTGGAAGTCCATATGTCGTAGACTTGACTCCGAGGCCACCAAGGAAGATGGGGAGCTCGGATAGGACGACGCCAAGGGTTCTACCTAGGAGGAGGGGAAACGAGAGTGAGGGAGATGAAGATGAAGAGGAGGGAGAAGGTAGTATTAGTATTGGTTTGAAAGGGTACACGCTCTCGCATCTTCGACGCGTACCTGAGCTGGCGCTGTTGGCCCGGCGAGTAGTAGAGGCCGAGTACAAGCGACGTGCTAAGGAGCAGCGAAAGAAGCAGAAAGAGGAACAGCTCTTCAAGTCTCAGCACCCTTCAACGTCCAAATCCCCCTCTTCCTCTTCCTTCCATTCCAATTCTCGTTCGTCATATGCCTCGACATCTTTATCCTCACATCGACACGCCTCTGGGTCAACACCAACCACCGCCAGGTCTACTTCTGTAGCCCTCGGAAAGGGTAGAGAAGGCGAACCTATCGGCGCGAAGATGAAGAGGCTGTTTCGGTACGCTGTGAGGCAGCTGTACGAGGAAGGGAGTATAGTCCTGTGGGATGGACCCGTGCGTCCTCACCCTCGTCGTTTCACACCTATTCCACGGCCGTCTTTCACTTCCTCCAACGTGAAGATAGAGTCCGAAACGAACGTCTCATCGGGTCGCCTGTGGAAGATGGGTTCGTCTGCGTCTGCGTCTGTCTCCATGGCGGGAGATAGCACGATGACGTCTGTAGGGTCGGCGAGTATGGCAGTGACAGAACGGTCATTGCTCGAAGACGACTTAGACGAGCTGAGTGACCCGCCAGCGCAGGAAGAGGCATATATACCGCTAACATCTCCCTACCTCGCTAAGATCCTCGAACAGGCTATCTCCGAGATCATGTCTCGCTCGCACGCGCAGTCACGCTCGCATGGTTATGGATATGTGAAAAAGGGCCCGCCCCCGCCTGGACCGACCGTAGACGAGATCGTGAAGTATCTGCATAGGAAGGACGAAAGGTGGGCGAGGGTGGGTGAGTGGGCTGTGAAGGAGGCATTGGAGTGGGGGAGGGAGAGTGGGAGGGTTTGGTGTGTTGGCGATGGGCGGTGGGAGGTTTGTGGTTGATGTGAAGTCACACGTACGAGGTCAGGTATACGAGGAAGATTCATTTGGAATGACTTTAGGGCATTTGATGCTATATACCGATCTACCGTAGGATTTATATTACAAACTACCTATTCGTTCAAGGTTATCTGAAGTTACTGGGATAACAGCTCGACATCCGCTTCTGAAGGCCAGAACGTGGCTTCCAACTCGACTACTCGAGCCCAAATCTCCTCTGCTCTGTCACCAGCTTCGGTACCGGGTTTGATACCCAGACTGGAGCGTACAGGAGATTCTGTTAGCGCACCGCATCAATAAAGAGGGCATTCGGACTCACTCGTTCACGATGTTCTCGAGGTCTTGTACGAACTTTTCAAACTCTGCGTTCGTCCAGTTGTCTACCAGACCCGATAAAGCGTCTGATGGAGGCTTTACGGCGTTGACGAGCTGAGACTTGACGTATTTCCACGAGTCAAGATATACCTATGCGTGCAAAGACATCACATCAGCTCCGGGATAGTCATGCGATTGGTATACTCACCCTTTCCATGGCCCACAAAAACACCAACCCATCATGCAGCCCTCCACTCGCAGCAGTCCTGATCATCTCAGCCGTATAATCCCTCGTCGCCTTCCTCTCCCTCCATCCCTCAATCTTCAGCCCGAACTTCTCCGCAGTCTCAACAAAGAACCCCGTTTCCCTCACCACATTCTGCAGTGAGTACGTCAACACTTCGAGGATGCGGCGGTTGGCCTTTTCTTGTGGGGATCGCAGGCCGTGTAAGGAGGAGAAGGGGATGGAGGAGAGAAGGTGCCCGACGAAGCGGGTGTACCCGTGAGCGGCGTATAGACGGTCTTGGGAGAGGTAAAGGGAGAGGCGGGAGGGAGAGAGGAGGCCTGTGCCTGCTGTGGTGAGGAACTCGTGCTCTGTGGCGGCGCTGTATGGGGTGGGCGTCGAGAGGGCCACGAGATGGGAGGTTAGCGTGGGTGCTGCAACAGACATTGTGATGGATGGTTGTGCTGCCAGCTGCTGCCAGTTGAGGGGAACAGAGGAGAACAGTTGACAGTATGTATGACTCCGAAGCATAGATTAGATAAGATCATCATCCAGGCACCAATGAGCTCGTCACAAGTCACGATCACATGATGGCGTCTCGGCCGACTCGACGTGTCACGGTTCACGCGAGTGAGCCAGGCTGGAACTTGGCGGCTGACCGCGACTACGACTTCATTTCATCGAGCTTGACACAGCAAGAGAGTGCAGAAGGCATCGATTTCAAAGCTAAAACTACGCTAAATACACATGTCGGGCGCGCGTTGGTTTCCCCGCCGAAGCAGGTACTTGTCCCGGAGACTACGAAGAGGTCCGCGCCCATGCTCCGAGAACTATCTACTCTATCTACCAGTAGACGGCCAAGGGAAACAGATACGCACCTTTTGGATGAAGGAAACGACTCACTTTTACAAAGAAGAAAACACGTACCTTTCAAGGAGGAAACGACTCACCTCGTACGCCACCACCGTTCCTAAACACAAAGTCAGTACTCCCTCGAGAAGGAAACTACTCACCTGGTAAGCCACCACCGTCCCTAAAGATGAAGTCAGTCCTCCATCGAGAAGGAGAGTACTCACCTTATATGCCACACCCCTACAGCCAGTCCCTCACTTCAGCTGCGACCGAATACTGCACGATAAAACAAAGAACAGTCAGCATCACGTCTCGCAGCGTCACAAGAACGAGAGAAGGTACTCATCTTGTAGTAGGGCGGGGAAGGGGAAGGGAGTGGTAACCGGACCTGTGAAAGAAAAGCAAGGAAAGAACGAGGGGAAATCACACCTATTTATACGTTCTGAAGGTGAGAAACTCAGTGCGGACAGCTGTCAGCCACAACCCGCTCGGATTTGCCTTTACTGGTAGTCCCCGACACGAAGCCCTTCTCGCGTTTACATGTGTTTTGTTGACCTCCCCCTGAAGAGATTCGGGATGATGTCCCTCTGCGAAGCTGACAGCAGCCACAGCGGAAATCCAACTCGGTATGACGTCCCTTCTGAGGCTAACAGCGGTTAACGCGGCATACGGCATGCAGCTGAAGATACGAATTCGGTTGACAGAACGTTGAACGACGTGGGATATTTGGTGCATTGCGAAGGGCCCTGTGCGAGTACGAGGACTGTTCACTTGGAACGCAACCACTGGTGGTAGCAGAACGGCATTAGATTCAGCAACCCATATCTCACTTGTTTTATTGACTCTGCACTACTTCATAGAGCGGCTGGCTATGTGGCCATGGGCTTTGACGCAACGTCGTCGCGTCGTGATGAATATCTAGATCTATTCAAAATACGCTACGCCGCAATACTATGTCACGCTCCTGTCTCTCTAAGCTCAAACGTTCAACGCTCACGCTTCAGGCTCAATCTGACGAAAGCGTCCAGAAGGCATCGATTTCGGAGCTATCAAACCTACACTAAGTACAAAGTGGGCGCGCGTTGGTTTCCCCGCCGAAGCAGGTACTTGTCCCGGAGACCACGAAGAGGTCCGCGCCCGTGCTCCGAGAACTATCTACTCTATCTACCGGGAGACGGCCCAGGGAAACCGATACACACCTTTCGGACAAAGAAACGACCTACCTTGAACCACGACCATCCCTATGAATGAAGTCAGCGATCGGCCTTCGTGCGACAAGATAAACACTTACCTTCGCTGGAAAGAAAGACTTACCTTCGTAATCAAAGAAACGACTCACCTGGCCAGCCACAACCGGCCCTACAGAAAAAGTCAGTTCGCCCTCGAGAAAGGAAACACTCACCTGATAAGCCACAACCGTCTATACAGAAAAAGTCAGTACTCCGTCGAGAAAGGAAACACTCACCTGATAAGCCACAACCGTCCCTACAGAAAAAGTCAATACTCCCTCGAGAAGGAAACACTCACCTGGTAAGCCACAACCGTCCCTAAAGATAAAGTCAGTCTACCCTCGAGAAAGAGAGTACTCACCTTATAAGCCACAGCCCCTACATCCAGTCCCTCACGTCGACCACGACCGGGATCCTGCACGATAAAACAAGAACCAGTCAGCATCACGTCTCGCAGCGTCACAAGTGCAAGCGACAGTACTTATCTTATAGTCAGATGGGGGAGAGGAAGGTAGTGGTAACCGGACCTATGAAAGAAAAGTACAAGGAATGAACGAGGGCAAGCATGCCTATTTATACGTCCTGAAGGTGAGAAACTCAGTGCGGACTGTCAGCCACAACCCGCTCGGATTTGCCTTTTCGGGCAGTCACCGACGCGAAGGTCTTCTCGCGTTGGCATGTGTTATGGCGACCTCCTGTGAAGAGGCTCGGTATGACGTCTCTTTTGCGGCTAACAGCGGGAGACCCGGTACACTGGCATACAGCTAACGATGCGGGTTTGTTTGACAGAATGGAAAGTATTTGGCGCATCGCGAAAGGTCTTAACTTGAAGGGCTGCCTGCCAGTATTCATTTATTGGACGTTGGAATGTATAGGAAAGTCCTTAGAATTAGCTACCCATGTTCAACGTCTTAATTGACTCTAGAGCGCGGCACTTCAAAGCATAGTTAGGGAGGAATGGTGCGGCTGGCTATACATGAGCTGCTTGCGATCGATACTACGTATACGCGTCGCGTCGAATGTCTAGATCTATTCAAAACACGCTACGTCACAGCGTTATGTCACGCGCTCCTGCTAGCTAGCGCTCATGATCTAGTTCAGGCTCGAACTCTTCCGAGTCACGATGATCTCTAGCTAAGTTCAAGGATTCACTTATTCAAGGTCGATATCATAGCAAAGAAGATGACCTCGTAGGACAGCTGCGAGCATTGTCATACTCGTAGCTCGTGACGCTCGAATTCCGAATTATTGGTACAATCGTGGTCACTGCCATACGTTGGGTCACAGTTTCATTGTCGTAGGGGTGCGCATTTTCTTGACTAAGTTATCATCATACTGTACTCGACGCCTTCACAGTCTTATCAACAGCGTACTGACACGCTCTTCATTACCCTGAAGTCGAAGCTCCTCGAGGGCAAAAGCCTAGGCTCAACGTACTTCGGCGACGCTGACACTGGAGATTGTTTGATTCTCGCTATCGATACACCTGATGTCGAGGTGCACGTGTAGAACGCTCCTGATAGCAAGGTTCGTTGAGCGAGCAGGCCTGGATGAATTTGTGCAGGGTTGTTGTCAGGTGCGTGATCATTAATTGTGATGATACTTTGAAACTGATACTCAAGATAGTTGTAGCCTGGGTTGCACTGAATAGAATATTCACGTGAATAATCGTCAATATATACATGTATGGAACATGAGCCCGCGAGTTGAGTGACTTTGGTATTATACCCTCATGTTGTCGCTAATGACTCCGACGCAGAACTTCAGAACGATTGCTAGACGATTTGTAGCTTCGCGACCCGAAGTTACAGCTGATACGAACAACTGCCGTTATCTTATAAAGTCATATCGCTACTGGTATGTCAAGCTTATCATGAAGCGGGATGCACTGCCCGTAAATGTCATATTATCGCAGTTCACAACCGCATTGTTTCTACCCTGCATTATCATTCCAGGAACAGAATGTATCTGGAGTGGAGAATGTCCGACAATTTACTTTTTAGGATATACCCCATGATGATGCGCTTTATATTTAGCGGCAATACCGGATCCACCGTATGCAAGTCGGTGGGCGCGCGAACACCGCCTCGAGTCCATGTGACTATCGAACGTCGCTATCGTTGGTGACATTGAGGAGCCCTCAGGGTTGCAGCTAATTTGTGAGCCCCGACGCCTCATGTTTCGTCCCAAGAGAAAGAGGCCATGCTCCAGCTCAGACGTGACGAGTGGCAGGAAAGATCCCCATATTAGCGGGTATAAATGAGACTGAGACTGGACGTTGACCTGCAGCATCTTCGGATTCTCTCACTTCCCACCGGGCACATTTGTCACCAGTCAGTCTACACGCTCAGAAATCCTGTACTTTATCTTACGAACCGTTTACAGAGAAGCATCATTGGCACGTTCCCATAGATGGCCTCGACGCTTATGAGGATCGCTGCTGTGGCAGCAATCTGCCTAACATTCGTTGGCACCTCGGCCGCCGCCAATTGCGAGGCCGTCACCGACCTTGATACGCTCAAGTCTAAGAAGCCAGCCGACAAAAACCTGCGCATCGGGCCCGGCGGGTTCTTTGCGGACGTGTCGGACGACTCATGCTATGTCCTCTTCATCGACGAACCAGGGTTCAAGGAGCAGAACCCCACACTCGCGGCGGCATATGCTGACATTATCGGCAACACCGCTGTCTCTAAGCGTATGGACACTCAGCTCGAGGCTCGCGCGAAGCCTGGTTGTGGTCAGGTCTGCGATCCGAAGGACGGCTGCCTCGCTCCATGCGCGTGCAGGTTCATGTACGAGACATGCACTCCCTACGGTGATTGCTATGTGAGTACCCTTGACTGTTTCCAAACATCACTTAAGTCGAATGTAATCACTAATCTTGATGTGCACTAGGATATCTACCGCTGCAAAGGCTAGATACTCACAGCCTGCACCCTGTACTCGACTGGGAATCCGCCCTGGTTGCATTCATGAAACTGTCTCTATGTAAATCATTACAAATAAATTGAATACGAATATAATTGCATTTGCAAGCTAATAAAACCTGGTGCGAATGAAAGTCAGTTGAGCTTGAGACAACTTTACGGTAACACGATGGTAATTCAGATAAATATTCCTCCACCGGTCTGAGAGTCTTCAGCAGTCCAAACAAGTGAGATATGCAAGGGCCATCGACACACGCGCGAACGCCGATTGTGCCTCGACTGATTGCTGTGGCCGCGCCCGATTGCGATCGAGACGCGCTGCGTCACACTGATAAGGGTGTACGGTCACGCTTAATTTCTGACTCAAACCTGAACTTCTTCTACGCATACCGTAGCTCTACTCCAGAGGTCTATGCCCAGTTGTTAGTATTAGTAAGCTTCCGGATTTACCGTAGACTTTGCGGTGATATATGCTCAATAAAGTTAAAACCTTTACAGCTCACATCAAGCCGACTCGGACGGATGGCGCGAAGCAGACTTCTTGCTAGCAGCGTACTGCCTCCAGCTCGTGTCGCCCGAATTCCCAATTATCTGAATACATACGATAGCTCAAACATATCTGGCATCACAACTACGGTCATAGGGTGCGCGCATATTACATCCTGCAAGGGTCGTATCATTCACTACGAGTATGTGGCAGGATCAAAGATACAATAATTCAGGCGGTCCGAATCAAGGTGGCGGTCGCATGATGTACGCGTGAGATGGCCGAGGTTTCTTAAGTCGACCAGGCTGCCTTCCCTGGATGTCAGCCCTGTGGCTATACTCCGTAACAGGCAAATATCTCCATTGAGTGGCACACGAGAGGAGAGCAGCTGTCTGTTTCCTACGCGCACGTTTATCATTTCACCCAAGGCCGACATTCATCTGTGCTCGTCTACGGCGATGAGGTACGTTATTAATAGGAATTTGGTGCCCTGCGATCATTGATGAACCATTTAGTGACTCCTCGTTTTGAAATCTCTGCATTGGTCGTTATCACTCCAAGGCAAGGAATGACCGATACTTGACTTAATTGGTA
>JAXQGX010000519.1:0-14771 GCA_037040455.1 Irpex sp. P115-07
TTACCTGAGTCCAGCGCACATCCATCCAGTAGTCGTCTCTGTTGTAACCTCCTTGATATGGATTCGTCTGCCTGCTTCAACTGTGGAACTAGAAAGCCGAATGCAACAGTTATTAGAAAACATATCTTACGCACACCCGCATGCCGAGCTGCGTTTTACAAACGTGGTAACGACTCACCATCGGCCAGACGCTCTCGCTCGCCATCTCTGCAACTGGGAGAGAACAATATCAATACAGAAGTAGACTCTGCTATAGACCTGAATATACGCGAAGATGATGCCGAAATGCAAGGCCTGGACTTCGACTCACCTGGTACAGCAGAAGGCTCAGAAGCACTTCCACATACACATCAACATCCTCGTTCAGACTCTGAACCTACCAGTTCGTCGAAACGAGCCCGGGTTGAGGATGCAGAGGAGGAATATGAGCTGGGAGGAATACCGAGAAATCCGTTTGTTGAACACCCTGGAAGCAGTCATTCAGCGGGGAAGACTTACGGAAAGGCAAAGACGCTATACGAAACAATTCATGAGAAGAGGGAGAGGGACCGCGATGAATCTGGAAAGGAGGATCCATGGTCTCCGTACACGAGCAAGGAAGAGTGGGATCTAGTGAAGTGGCTGGTGGAATGCGGAGTGAGCCAAGGAGATATAGACAAGTTTTTGAAACTTGAAATCGTACGCTTTCAAATGTCAGTTTGTTATATAGTAACACGGGCTTACCTGTTAAAAATAGTCACGGAACCGCACAAAACTATCGTTCTCCAACAAACGAGCCTTTTTCAAGAAGATCGACGCTCTGCCGAGAGGACCGAAATGGAGCTGCGAGGTCATTGACATTACGGGCACAGCTGTCGACGACCAGGGCACGGTGATGAAGGAGGAGGTTGAGTTGTGGATGCGGGACCCCGTGGAATGCATCCGAGATCTTCTTGCGAATCCGGCATTTGCGAAACATATGCATTTTGAACCTGAGAGGCTATTTGAAGACGAGGAGGGAAAGAAGCCAATCTTCAGTGAGATGTGGACGGGAGAGTGGTGGGCAAAGATCCAGGTGAGCGGGTTAAAGCATTGTATATTCTGATGCTTTGCCAGTGATACTGATGAAGGGCGATTCGGCGACATTAGAAGCTGCTACCACAAGGCGCTACTGTTGTTCCAGTCATCCTGGCTTCGGATAAGACCCACCTGTCGAACTTTAGTGGGGACAAGTCCGCATGGCCAGTGTATCTCAGCATCGGAAACATTTCAAAGGACGTACGACGCTCACCATTAGCCCATGCAACCGTGCTCATTGGTTATCTCCCCGTCACTAAGCTCGAATGCTTCCCGAAAGCTGAGCGAGCCATGCAGGGCTACGAGCTCTTTCACACATGCATGGCATCCCTCTTAAAGCCACTGATCGAAGCCGGCAGGAACGGCGTGCAAATGGTATGCGCTGATGGGTACGTTCGACACGTATACCCTATTGTTGCAGCGTACATCGCCGATCACCCGGAGCAGTGCCTGGTGGCATGTACAAAGGAGAATGCATGTCCGAAGTGTCGTGTTAGTCCTGATCGGCGTGGAGACCCAATTCACTCACCGTTCCGGAATCCGCAAGAAACTGTATCTTTGATCAACGACGCCCTTCTTGGATTCGATCGGGAGGGAGTTAAGAGTGCCCATATCCGTGCGGTGTCACCCTTCTGGTCCAACTTACCCCATTGCGACATCTTCCTTTCCCTTACGCCCGATATTCTTCATCAACTGCACAAGGGGATGTTTAAGGATCACCTGGTCAAATGGACGACAGCCTGTGTCAATGGGGGAGAGACGGAGGTCGATTCACGTTTCAAAGTGATGCCTCACCATGGTAATCTTCGCCACTTCAAGCGTGGAATCTCTCTTGTATCGCAGTGGACCGGAAACGAATACAAGCAGATGGAGAAGATCTTCCTTGGTGTCATTGCTGGTGCCGCGGAGCCCGAGGTTGAACGAGCAGTACGCGCAGTGCTCGACTTCGTACACTATGCCCATTTCGAAGCGCACACGGAAGATTCCCTTGCCCGTCTTGACGCGTCATGGAGAGCATTTCATGCCTCGAAAGGCGTGTTCTTACGTCTTGGCGTCCGTGAACATTTCAACATCTCAAAGCTTCACTCTATGACTCACTATGTCCAGTCTATTCGACTCTTCGGAACGGCCGACGGCTACAACACCGAATGCCCCGAACGGCTCCATATTGACTTTGCGAAAGTTGCCTATCGCGCCAGCAACAAGAAGGACTATATCAAGCAAATGACACGATGGCTACGACGACACGATGCGGTACAACGATTCCAGGCGTACCTCGAATTTTCTTATCCTGGGCTGATGATCAATGACTCCGCTAAAGCCTCGCCGCTAGCCGTACAAGGAGATGATGATGACAGGACTGCCAGTGCTGATGACGAAGAGGAGACTGTAGACGAAGGGACAAAGTACACGCATGCAAAGCGCGCACCGTACCCACGAACACCGATCTCCACTGTGGAAACCACGATGGATGCGCCGAACTTTGGACAGTGTCTCAAGGCGTATCTGAAGGACCAGCTTCCCCCTCAACAAGCACGGAGCCTANCTACAAATCGATGGTCAAACATGTGTCGACGTGTACACACAGGCAAAACGCCTCTTACCTGTGATCAGCTCCGTCTCAAAAACGCCAACGATGGACACGGTTCGGGCGGTACCACCTGGATCAGTGACGCGAAGCAACCAAGAGAAAGCACAGGCCTACTTCTCCACTGTTCTTGCATACAGGACGGCCTCGGATCACGCTGCATCGACCCTGATTGCGCAACGATGGGACGCACGCCCAATAAATCCTCTATCCGGTATGTAAAATGCTACTCAGCATCGGCAGATGGGACATATAAGCTGACGACATGTCTTCTGCGACGGTACAGGGCTCAGCGTGTGTGAAATACACGTGCTGTTTCGTCTCACCTCGGAACATACGGCAGTGTCAAGCCATCTTCTGGCCTATGTTGAATGGTTTACGCCACTTGGTAGTGTTTATAATGCAGACGTCGGCATGTTTTCTCTTTCTCGCTCTACTCACAACCATCAACGACGTCTATCAATCATCCCTATTTCCCAGGTTGAGCGTACCTGTCATTTGATTCCTGTCTTCGGTGCGGAAATAGACAAGAGTTGGACTCGGGAGAAGATTTCGCGGCTAAGCACTCGTTTCTTCGTCAATCCTTATTTTAGACATTCAGATTTTGTAATTCTGCGTCTCCTCGTAGATAGATGGATCGAGTACACCCAATCTAATAGTTGAGCTGCAACATCAGCGAAAGCGAAGGAGCCTGACCTGTGCAGGTAATGGACTACCTGAGATACCTGTGCCACCTGGGTCAGAGGTCGTCCGATCTGACAATACCTGGTGATCCCTCTGACGACCTGATGTTACCTGTAAGCTCGTCCAGGCCAACATCGAACTAGAGGACACTGTAGCGGCGGTCAGCCACTACGATGACGGAGAGCAGGACTATGGCTACGAAGCGTCCAATGCTGACTCGGATGCTGATGCTAACAGTTCCGACGAGGATGATGACGACGACGACATGGATGGGCGGGATTATGGGGCTATCGACGAGCTGGGGGCTGAGGACGGAGAAGAAACCGCAGACATGGACGAAGAAATAGGCAACAGAGAGGGTTGCGCGCAGTTCTAATGTATTCAGTGTGTTTATTCAATGTACATTGTACTACATAGTGTACAGAGGTCTCCAAATGCCGTACTTGACCATGACAGTAAGGACCATTCCAGTCCGCCAAGTCCTCAAGCTGCCCGCAATCCCCTCGCGCGAATTAACTCGAGGAATACCCCAGGCCCCATGACGCTCGACACCGTACCTTGAAGGTCTATTATTTGTCCAATGAACTTGGACTGGCAGCGACCTGTGGATAGAAGAACGATCAGTCCTCATCGTCTCGTTGGCACAGGCATGTAGGGATGTAAAGGCAAAGACCATGGCTGGCTCGAGGTCGCCGTTGCATCCGTCGTGGCCAGCCTTGACTTCTACATCGCCAAGCCTGTGCCAACTGCCCACCCACTTCGCAGCACCGTACAGCAGCACCGTGAAAGTGAGGGAGGAGAAAGGAAAAGGGTACCAAAACGAAACACGTACCAGATGGGCCCGCACCCAGCACAACGGCCATAGGCCCTCCCACAAGATCTATCGCAAGGCTTGCTAGTGTTCCTATGCCACGTCTTGCTGTCTTCCGGGCCTTTAAGCTGGCACTTCTGGTGTTGACGCGTTCCAAGGTGACGCGACGTGGCGGAGTGAGAGAAAGGTGCTGGCAGTGCTACCCGAGCGCCCAGTTGAATATTATAAACAACTCACGCGCGGCAAAAGAAAGAGAGCCCGATACCATCGTAAGGGCGGGTGTGATCGGACATGGCCAGCTCACGGGTGACCTGGCAGGTGAACTCAGGTTTGTGCAGATCGACGCTCGCCGGTCCAGTTGCGGTCCACCAAACGTCACCCGCGCAGGTCAGGATTTCACACTTTTGCCGATGAAGGAAATGCGAACTCGAAGCACGTTCAAGGTGTGATTTAGTATTATTATTTCGTATTGTGCCTTCTGCCCTCAATTGTTGATGTTAGTTTCACCATACACTTACTACCTAAGCCGTACAACTATCAAACATGTGATTTAACTGATACCGCGACCATAGCTAGAGGAAGAGATATTCAGTGTACGTACTGCTCCTGACTGCTACTGAGAGCCGTCATGAAGCTACGGGCTTCTACAAGCTCTCCGGTGCGGATCAAAATTCCACGGAGATGCCTAGTTGCGTGCACCAACTCCGTAGCCAAGCCGTGTTTCCTGATGTTTCTCTTCCCATTTCCGTGAGTTCCATATGATTCCATTTATTGCGTAACTTGAGTCTGACTTGATCTTCAGCGGAAGGATTTTGGGGGTTGATTGTAGGACATATAGGATTGCGGTGAGTTCTCCTGTATTGTTTGATTGGAGTGTGTCCTGGACTCTGATTGCTATGTTCCTTTTGTCTTCTTTACCGAACCATATTCCGGCACCCGCTGTGCTGTTTAGGGATCCGTTGTTCAGGCATGAGCCGTCTGTGTAAACTATCGTCGTGTCTCTGCTAATATCTTTTGTTATAGGTCTATTGGCTGTGTCGTTGCATTTCTTGGCAGGGTTTGCGAAGATGCGGAAGCATCTTGATAGGTCCTTTTTTACTGTGATCGATGGGTCAAAGGTGAGTTCTTCATTTTCCCCCTTACTTGCGATGTTTTCCTTTTTCCTGTTTGTTGTCAGGGATAGGTTGTCCTTGTGGCGATCTCGTTCGAGAGTCCATTTCGAAGGTAGGCTTTCATATGTTAGTTTCGCTGTTACGTAGCATTCATTTGGGTTTTCGCATCCGTGTAGCTCGCGTATTTTGGCACAGTATTTGCAGCATGATCGCTTAGGGTAGTGTTTTGGGATTTTGCTTATTGTTCTATCCCCGTATTCGACAAAGGTGCTTAGCTGCTCGATTGTCTTTATGCAGTGTTTATTTCGTAGGCATTTGTTTATGCGTTTGTTTATCGTGGCTGACTGTTCTTCTGATTCTCCTATGTGTAGCCAGGCTGGCATTCGTTTTTTCAGTTTTCTACTTAATTTGATTGCGCTGAACGTGGCGTTGAATTCTTTTGCTAGGTTCAGGATCACTCTTAGGTATTTCGGCAGCGGTGAGCTTGGGCTCGCATTTATTTCCCACTTCTGTAAGAAGGATTGAAGTTTCGTGTTCTCGTCTAGATGGGGGCCTGATGCCTTTGCTGCATTTGCTATTAGGGCATCTGCTGCGAATGCCCATGCGGGTCTTGTTTTAGATATGTTGAGGAAAGGTTTTAGCCAAGTTAAGTGTATTGCTTTTGCTCTAGATTTTATGTCAATTAAACCTAGCCCGCCTTCTTTAATTGGCTTGTATAGCGTTTCCATGTTTACTGGCGGTGAGTGTTGGTTTGGCCATATGAAGTTTTTAACAATTTTCGACAGTTCGTCTTGGATTGAGGGGGATATGCCTTGGACCTTCGTGAGGTATTGCATTCTACCTCCTACTTCCATGTTGGCGATTAGTCGTCTCCCGAATATTGTCAGTCCTGGCTTTTCCCATTCGTTTAGTCTACTTCGGATTTTTTGGATGATTGCGGCCCATGGGGCCATTTCGTCGACGTCGTTACCTATCCAAGCCCCCAGGAGCCTGGTAAGAGTTCCGTCTGACGCGATCTCAATTTCGAGGGGGATTTTCTCATCGTCCTTGTTGAAGGTTCTTTCGACGATTACTTTTAGTCTGTATTCCGGGGTTCCAATAGGTATTACTTTCGTTTTTTCTTGGTTGAATTTGGCTTTTGCTGCTTTACACCATCTTCTTAGGAGGTCTAGTAGGTCTTCAAAGCTGTCGTTCTCTGATAGGTAGACCGTTGTGTCATCCGCGAAGAACATTGCGATTATTCTTTCTGTGAGTCCTACTATGTTATAGCCTTCGAGGTTCGATTGTCTCAGCATGCATGCTAGTGGCTCTATTGCGATGTCGAATAGGAGGCATGATAGTGGGTCTCCCTGTCTTACCCCCCTTGTTATTTTGAAAGGTTTGCTGAATACTCCGTTGATCATGACTCTGGATTCTGCATTTCCGTACAGGGAGCGTATCAAGTTAATTGTCTTGGTTGGTGTTTCGTGCCTTTCTAAGGCTTTCCAGATATAGTCATGGGCTACGCGGTCGTACGCTTTCTCTTGGTCTAGGGTGACTATTATCCCGTTTTCTTCGAAAGCCTCTGCGTAGTCGGTCATTATTCTTGCTAGGTTCGTTTGGTCGAAGATTGATCGTTTGGGGATGAATCCTGCTTGTGCAGGGTTGATTATTTGGTGCGCCCATTTCGCGAGTCTCAGGGCATTTATTTTCTCAAGAAGTTTGAAGTCTGAGTTCAGCAGAGTTATTGGTCTGTAGTTCGTTATTTCTCTCTTATCGTTCTTTTTGTATAGGGGGATGATCCAGCCTTCTGTGAATGTCGAGTTCTCAGATAGGCCGTGTTCCTGAATGTCCTGGAAGACTCTCATGAGTAGGCCGACTATGTCTAGCGTCTCGTTCTTGGTGTGTTTTCCTTTTTTCTTCGCTTTCTTGTTGTACTTTTGTTCACTCGCGTAGAGGCCTTGGAGGTGTTTCCAAAGTTCGTAGGGAATCCCGTCTATTCCGGGAGCTCTTCCGCAACCGCAGGTTTTTAGTGCGTTTGATACGTCCCACCACAGGATCTTACAGTCCAGGTCGTCCTTTGCTCTTTGGGAGAATATTCTTTCTGTGTGTTTTAGGGCGTCGTTGATCTCGTCGTTTCTTAGTGCTGGTGCTGAGGGGTTCTCGTCTTTTTGTAGGTCATTATAGAAGTCTGCTGCCGCATCCGCCATTTGGTCCGATCTCGTTAGGTATCTGGGTTTTATATTTGGGTCGTGGTCTTTGTGTCCTTCCGGATGTCCGGAGTTGGGGTCTCTTAGGGTGAGTATCAGGTCTCTCGGTGATTTTGGTTTATTTGTTGATATCCAGTATTTAGTGATCTTCTCTCCGTGTATCCAGTCGTTTACTGCGACTGAGGATCTGGTTCCGTTGAACCTCTTAGCTTCCAGGCTTTTTATTTCTTCGAGCAGAAGGGCTGCCTCCCAGTGTACTCTGGATTCCTCTTCTTCGTTCGCTTGGTGCGTATTCAGTAACGTTTCGTGTGATTTTTTCATCTGATCGATTTTGTGTTTCATTTTGGGGATGTTTATTTTGGCCATTCTTCTCGCTTCTTCGATAATCATCTCTTTGAAGTGTAGTTGCCATAGGGTCTGGGGGTTGTTGCTTGTTGTTCTTTCTTTGTTTTCGACCATTTCGTCAATTATGTCTGTGAGTTCTCTCCCTTTATTCGTGATATACTTTATGAAGTGTTTGTCTGTTAGGATCGCTTTTGGTATCACCCAACGTCCTTGACCTACGAAAGGGAGATTCTTGTCTTGTAGTGTTGTGATGATCATTTGATGGTCGGTTGATATTCCTTCTGGAGGTGTTATGATCCATTCTAGTGCGTTGTCTGCTAATTGCGAGTTTAGGTATATTCGGTCGATTCTCGACATGCTTCCTCCATTTTCTTGGCTATACGTGTACAGCTTCTTGTCCGGGAATGTGTCGCGCCATGTATCTGAGAGGTTGAAGTATGTGTATAGGTTTTGTAGTGCCTCGACCGGGCACAGGGGGTCTGTTCTTGACGGTTTCCTGTCTAAAGCATTTTCGACAAGGTTGAAGTCTCCAAGGAGGATATCTGGCTTTCGTGTATTCGAGGTGAGCCATTTTTCTTTGAGGCATTGCCAGAAATTTTCGTTTTCGGAGTGATCGTTAGGTGCGTACACGTTTAGTATTTTGAGCTTCACGATTTTGTGCCATACGAGGTCTATCATGATGGCTCTCCCTGGTATGATCTCAGTCGCTTTCACTTTGTCTACTTCTACTTTCTCTTTATTGATAATGAAGGCGACTCCTTGTGAGGCTGTTGGGCGTTCAGGTGGTTCAGAGTGTATAATTTTAATTCGTCTGTCAAAAAGCTTATGGAGTTCGTCTACATAGTTCGTGTCTAGGTGTGTTTCTTGCACGGCTAGAATGGCTATTTTACGTGTACGTAGGAGTTGGTTAATACGGAACCATTTGTTGTTTGGTGCGCCTTGTTTAATTGACCCTCTTCCTTTCATGTTGAGAGAGGCTATTTTTAGGGTTGCTGCCGTTCTATGAGATGACTGCTTTGGCGGCGTGGATTGGTGCATATTGGATCCTGAGATGGGCTGGGGTGCTAATCGCGTTAGTGACGATCGTGCGTTGGTACTGATTGTCGTTTGTGAGGGATCCTGATGGAGGGGTGGACCGAACGCTTGGGGGTGTGGTGAAGATGAGAAAGAAGGGAAAGAATAAATAAGGGGACTGTGCCCGTCACCTAAATTCTCTCCAAGTTCGTCATTGATAGGAGTATCGACGGGCAGGTGCTCGCTACCTCGGATCTCAGAGAGGTTGGTTGCCGTGTCGTTGTTGTGTACCGCCGTTGCTGTTGTTGGTTGTTCGTTAGTTCCAGGAGTTAGTTTGACCTGTCTTAATAGACCTACAGTCATCGTCGGGTGGTCGGGTGCGACGAGCCGGAGCTGTTTGCTTTTGGAGGGAGGTGATGGAACTAGCCGCCATACTTCGACTCCTCGGCTTAAGAGATGCTCAAGTCCCTGTTTGTTTATTGACGTTCAGGCTTTCCTGTCCCTTATTCGGTCAGTATATTTGGGCCTTTCCGTTTCTTTGTCATTACCTCTTTTGGTTCGTGGATGTGACAGTTTCGTGCTTAGATTTATAATGAGTGCATTCAGGGTGATGAAAATTCTTTAAGACGGTCGCTCGTGTGAGATACATGATAGGGTAGATACGATATGGGGTGAGTGTGTAGTAGGGTGATAGTATGCAAGTACGATAGTAGAAGGAGGTCGACTGGATGGGAGAGGAGGGAGGGGGTGTTCGAGCTCAGAGGTAATTGCTAGAGTTAGATGATGAGTTAAGCTCTGCCTTTGCCTTTGCCGCCCCTGCTGCCTTGACCGCGGCCACCTTGACCGCGACCGCCTTGGCCTCCTTGGCCTCGTCCACTGCCACCGCCTCTGCCTCTGCCTTTGTTAGTTCCGCCTCGGCCTGTCATAGCGATCGCGGCCGGAGGGGGGGGAGGAGGGGGGGGAGGAGGTGCGTTCGAGCTCGAGTTCTTTGCGTTGGCGATGACGTTAGCGTTGACGATCCAGCCAGGTTCCGTGACGAGGAAGCATGAGTCCGTTTGGTGCAGCATGCTGTTGCATAGGGCGCAGCACCAGTCGTAGACGACGCGAATGTTCATGGTGATGTAGGGGTCGGTGAACTTGGCAGATGACATGATGCCGCGGATGGTGTGGAATTGGTAGGGGTCGGTGGTGGGGATGTTCATGAAGACGTGTACGAACTGAGCCTGGCCTCCGTTTTCGTCCGTGACGAGGACGATTTGGATTCTGAGGGAGTCTCGGACTTCGGAGACGATGCTGCTGGGAGCCATCCCGGTGAATTGAGGTTGGTTGAGGGTTAAGCGGATGATGTTGGCGTTGACGGGTTTCGTGTCGAGGCCCGCGTTGATAATCTTCAAGATTCTCTTAGCTTTGGGGGTTCTAAAGCCGGAGAGGGTCATGATGAAGTTGTCGACGGGGGGGTTGTTGGGAGAGAAGAAGAGGGTAGCTTCCGAAGTGGAGACACATTGAAGATCCAGGAGGAATTCTTTAGTAGCTTTCCCGAAGCCGCGGAGGAGGAAGCAATGAGGAGGGTTGTTGTCGCCGTAGAGGAACATTTCTTGGGCGGGAGGGACGATGTCGAGGCCGTTGATAGGCCCGACGGCGGTCGTGAGGTAGTCGCGTGCTTTCTTGACGACTTGTACCTCCTCCGTGGGCCGAGGACATCCTTGACCAGCGATATTGAGGATGACCGCATGCTTGGGGTCGGTCGGCCACACCTCGAGCTGAGTGAAGTTAAGGTTTAGGAGTGGCTTGAAGGGATCGTCGTGGGTTGGTTTCGTCCAGTTTACACCCGGGATTGAGACATTTTCCCTGTAGAGTTTGACCGTCCTAGGAGTGTGCGGGAGACGAGTGATGACGCGGTTTCGTGTGTCCTCATCGTCCTCGTCGTCTGACGTGTTCCCATCGTCGACGTCGTTTTCGATGAGGGCTCGTCTCCTTAGGAAGTCGCTGATCGGGATCGAGGAGGATGTGGATACGAGGGACGGAGGAGGGAGGCGGATACGAGCCGGGGTGGAGATCGTCGTCGGGAGTAGCGGAGATGGTGGAGAGCATAGGTTTAGTAGTGGGTGCATAGGGATGTTTATTTGGATGGACGATGGACCAGGCTCGGGTTGGTTCGGATTGTGGAAGAGGAGGAAAGGGCTTTTGAGACGACTGTTGGGCTGGCTGATAGTAGGGGGACGTGAACCTCGACGAGTGTTCTTGGCCTTTGCACCTGGTGTAGGGGAGGAGGGCGGCGACGAGTCCTCGATGTGGATGAGAGTAGGGAGATCCGGCAGGGAGAAGTTCGGCGGGTGTTGTGGTTGAGGGCAGATAATCGGGATCTGTCCGTACTCGTCCAGCATGAGGAAGGGTGCGCCTTGGTTAATTCCCGTGGATAGATTGTCCGTCGGCGGGGCCGAGGGAGCGTCGGGGATCTCGACGTCGTGGTCCTCGTTTGTCGTTGAGGGGATCGCGGATGGTGCGTTATTGTCGGTAGCTCCGTCGTCCACCATCATGGACTTCTGGTGGTCCGCATCCTCGATGGCTTTGATTTGCTCCTCCTCTTCGAACGTGAGATCGAAGCAACTTCCGTCCCAGAGGATAGCTTCGTCATCCTCTTCTACTTTGACCGTGACCGTGGTTTCAGCGGTAGAGGTGGAGGGCTGGTTTTCAGTGATAGGTTCGGTGGTGGTAGCAGAGATGTCGGGAGATGATGCGGCAGTGGCAGGAGGGGGAGGAGGGGCAGAGGCTTTCCTCATGCGTCTCGCTAGAGCACGCTTCTTGGACATGGGAGAGTCCGTGACGACGTAAGGGAAGAACGCTGGCGTCTTCGCCTTTGCCACTGGGGGAGATCTCAGTGCCAGCTCTAGGGCCGACGCCGCCGTACGTCTCAGTTTCCTCTTTGCCTTCTTCGGAGTGAGGAAGGGAGGGGACTGTGGATGCGGAGTCGGGGTAAGTTTTTTATTTTTTAATGGGGAGGGAATGTTTAGCGTTCAGAGATTTCGGGTATGGGGGAGAGGAAATTACCTTCGTGCGTACCACGTTCCACGGAGCGTGCATGCTCGCCTCGGTCCCAGGTTCGCTCGTAGGGATCTCTCCTTCCTCCAGTTGAGCGACGCTCTTGTCGCTCTGGGGAGCTGGAACTGGAATATGGAGGGGGTCCGTAGCGGCTGCGGGAAAAGTCAATGCGTTGGGGGTAAGCGATAGGAATTTGTGGATTGGGGTGTGGGCGTACGTACGTTGGATGGTCTGCTCGAGGGTGGAGATGGTGGGTTCCTTCGCAATTTTCAGTGGTGTCGACCACGCGTTGGGAGTCGGTTGGTTAGACGGCTTAGGGGGCATCGTGTCTGGGGATTCGCGGCTGGTGGGATGAGGGAGGTGGGTGATTTTGGGGTGTGGGTGGTCGTGGTTGGGTGGGATTTCGATTGGGTTGTACGGAGAGCAGCGACGCAAGTTCAGATTCGATGGAGTTAGGTGTTCGTGTTCATAGGTCTTTTTATATTGATTTCGTCTCTGTTCCTTGAGGACGCTTTTCATTTATCCGTTTAGGGCAATTTCTTCTTCACTCGTTCGCGCTGTTTGCGCGTGTCTGTCCTCTGTGTCGGTTAAGACGTCGGTTGCGTGTTGGGACCCGGTGGGGTGGGCGGCATCTAGCATTGCCTGATTGGGAGCGGAGGGGTTATAAACGTCTCAGGGAAAGTTTAGCATGTAGGGTGTGCTTACTTCCAGTGTGTGGCGTGGCTTGCAGTACGATAGGCTTTCTTAGAGGTTTGTTTTTTGGGATGTTGATGGACGTTGTAGGTCCTTGGTTGGGATTTCGGAGTGCGGTTTTGGAGACGCTGGTAGAGCGCGTGTAATTCTAGATCACGGCGTATTGATTTAATTGACCCGATTTGGCATGATGTTAGGTTCGGGTTCGGGCGGTGTGATGCGGTGTTTTCTATTTTCGTGCTAAGGCTCGGTATCATGTCGGGGGGGTTTTTTATTTACCTGGGGTGTTTACATTCAACGAGACGGTGTACGTGTTAGATTTTTTAAGGAAGTTGAAGAATTATATTTGTGAGTTCGTGTCTATGAGGGTATTATAGTCTCGTGGGGGGGGGGTCGTCGTGCTTGTTTTTGCATAGTATTGGGTGGGACGGGCGGGGGCTGATGCGCGTGTTAAGGGTGGGTGATTTTAATCTATCAGTTGGTATGCGTACCTTTGACTCGTTGTTACTGAGTCCACCATTCTACGATCATCTCTGATAGTTGCTTCTGGAACCATCTGTCGTCCAGGATGAGGAGGATGTCCTTGGGAGTCTCGGCATCCGTCGGAGATGCGTGGATGACGATGCGGTCGTGTAGATCTTCGTCACGTGCGTATGCCTTGAAGGTGAATCGTGACGATCTTCCGTCGACCATCTTGATTCGGAAAAGGCTTCCAATCGTTAACTTCTTCTTGGGAGGTGCGACGAGAAGCCAGGTTGGTTCTCCCATCTGGCTTGTGAGGTGGACAGATGCCGCCGCGACAATTGTTTGCGGGGTGGAGAGACTCAGTGGTATGCATCGTCTTTTCTTAGTTGTTTCTGGCTGATTGGGGTTAATATTTATTTGTGTTACAAGGGTTGTAGTTGCCTACTTTAGTGGTTGAACCCCCTATTTCTTCTACGATGTGGTCCAAAGCCGCACTCGTGGTTGAGGCCGATGTGACCGACAGTCTCTTGCTGGCTTGGAGAGAGGCTAGTTCCAGTTCTTCGGCCTCTTGGAGGGGCGTCGGAGGGTTATTGTTGGTGGGGTGGTCGTGCAGCCAAAAGGCGGGAATTTCGGTGGATGTGTGCGGGGGTGTTGTCGTTCCGGCAATGGGGGTTTCGGGTTCCATTGTTCGGCGTGTTGGTTGAGTTGGATGGGGCGATCGTCCCTTGTTTGCTCTTTGGCTTGCAAGCTTTTATGTGGGTTTTATAATTCAGCGTCAAGTACGGGGGTTCTTGACGTCGGTTAAGGATACGTAAAGACAGTAGATTGATGTGATGGTGTTGAGGGACTCATATTATTTTTTGTATTTCTTAAATCTTCAGCAGAGCTAAAGGAGAGGGGTGGCCATGGTTTTGAAGGTTTGGCGTTCCTTTTGGACGTTTTTAGGGAGATGAGAAGGGCTGCTTCTAGGATTGGTGTGATTTATGTCTTAATTTGGGAGCTATTACCGTTTTTGGGTTTCACGTGGTGATGGCTCTCTTTTGGTGTTTGCGCGTCTTTCCTCTTTCGTCTACGTCGGGGAACGTGTTTCGTTGGTTTTGACGATGAGGACGTCTCTCAGCTGATTTAACTCTCGTGGATTTTGGCTTATGCGAGATCATTTTTGTCTTCTCTTATGATGATTGAGACTTATGTTTTACCTTGGTGGGGGCGGGGGGGGAGGTTGGTTTGCGTGGGTATGTCGAGGTCATTGGCGGTTGGGGGCGGTTCTGTGCGTTGTTCCTTAATTCCTGGGGCTTAGTGTTTTTTGGAGTGAACGCTATTTAGAAGGTTATTCTAGTTTTATCGATGAGGAGCTAGCTAGGGGTTTGGGACTGTTACGGAGTCCTGTGTAACTGGGGTTGGGGGGTCTGACGTGTCGAGCCGACTTTTAGATTTTCCACCACCGTGTGTAACTAGTACATCACTTAAGCTAGATTGCTTTTTATATGCCTCAGAACAGTGTTCTGGGTCTTGACGAGGCATTAAGGCCCTCGTGAGCCGTAGCTCTAAATTTTCGTGGTGGTGGTTCTCGCCTAGCCCCCCCGAACCTTGCGTACTTGCTCGTCTTCATACGACCGTGTCTACACCTCTATAATCTAATGGTCAACTAATTTGACATTTATTCTTCTCGTCGTTATGTCTGAAGAGCCCGCAGTTAACTCCAAAGAATGGCTAGAAGCCCTCCTGCGCGACAAGTGTGGATATCCCCAACTGCGCGACTACCAGCTGAAGCA
>JAXQGX010000520.1:0-13950 GCA_037040455.1 Irpex sp. P115-07
GTGGGAGGACTGATATAGATTGAATGTATATTGGGATAATCGCGATGGGGCTGCGAAATGGCAGGCAGGCGCAGTGTGAGGCCATCAATATTATTGTGCTGGAAAGGTGGCGGAGAAGAGGCCCGGGGAGAGACGAGTACAGTCATCGCAATACAGCACTGCCGGTCGCACAGTGGAGAAGTGTGTTTATTGCGGCCTTTGCTATCTGCATCGTAGAGAGAGTGTATGATGTATGAATAATATTAGAACACGACGGCCGTCGGCAGCAGCAGGACGACAAGAGGAGTGGGTGGACCGGGAGGGGACGGCAGAGGGACAGTGGAGATGGGATCTCGGGCTGGGTTCGTCAACGATGGTGACTGAGCGGGCGCCTGTTATGGGCGAGTGGGATCGGATCCGAATTGGGCAAATGAGTGGACGTTCGGCTTCGTACTGACTGCGCTTGTCATCTTACACAACGCCTCATCTCAGATCAGTCCATTCCGAATAGCCCTGCCCACAAAACCATGCACTTCGTATATAACAACCCGCCCCCTCGGTCATCTCTCCTCCAATCCCTCCCGCCACAGCCACCTCTCCTCTTCTCCGCCCCTCCTCCTCCCCTTCCTCTCGAATGCCTTCTGCTACAATGCAAGAATCCTGTTCAACAATCAACGAGGCTAGTCTCATCGACGCCTCACTGCACTCACCCGCAGTCCTCGAACTCACCCAACTAAAGATGTCCCGCTCTCTCATTGGTAAGCATCTCTCGTTCTCATTATCTCTCAACCGATAACTAATCAAACTTCCTCTTACAGAATACGCGGTAGACTGCATCATCGAAACCGTCGACTACGCCATGGGCCGTCCCTCATCATCACATTCAAGAGGACGCTCAATGTCTCGCCACCACCGCCACGCAGACTTCCTCAACTTTGTCAACAACGTGCTCTACAAGGCTGAAGTCAAGGTCCCAGTGCTCCTTGTCGCCCTTGTCTATATCGACAGGGCCAGGCCGCACTTGCAGATCGCGCTCGAGCAGTGGGCGTGCGAGAGGGTGTTTATGGGTGCTCTAATCTTGGCGAACAAGGTACGTTCTTCTGCTCTTCTTCCTAAGTTTTAGACGAGACTAACTCTGTCTTCTACAGTACACCAACGACTCGACGCTCAAGAACGTCCACTGGGCTCTTTGCACCGGTGTCTTCGGCAAGCGCGACATCGGCCGCATCGAGCGAGAGTTCCTCGATGTCCTCGACTACGAGCTCTCACTCACAGAGTCCGATATCCTCTCACACCACGACGCCATCATGTCCGTCGTCGAGCCTCACCGTCATCATCACCGCCACCACCACCACTCACTCACAGTCCCCGCCACCGTCAAGTTCACGCGCGCGACCACCGAGGAGGAGAGATCGAGTTGGAGCGACTCAGACTCAGAGTCAGACGACGACATGGCGATGCCCGCTACACCACACCACGTCTCTCTCCCCGTTCCCGCAGTCTCCGTCGCCTCCTCAAAGAACTCTTCACCCTCAGATCACGAACCCAAGGTTGTCGTCGTGCCACACTCTCGCGATCACCATCCTCATCATCGACTCTCGAGTGCCCTGTCATTGTTGAAGTCCTTCCCCATACCGCACTTCCACCACTCGCATTCGGGGTCGTCAAGTGAGAGCGAGGGCGTCGTGAGCAGTTCAAGTTCGATGGTCTCAAGTTCAGCGTCGTCGATCGTCGCTGCTGCCGCATAATCACCTTCATTCATCACCCCTCCGCATTACCCCCTATCACACCACCACACCTCACATACACATCTTTTCCCTCCCAGGAGAAGGAGGAGAAGAGAGATGGCTCTCAGGACTGCCCGCGGCCTATCCTCGCGCGGCAAGCCCTTCCTTCCGGTCTAACCACCAACCAACCCCCGTGCGCTGCATATCAGCACAAACACCACACCACACCTCACGATGAATCTCTCCACGATGGGAGACCCACCCTACCATACCATATCAAAATGATATCAATATTCGCTTCTCTATCTATTTGGTTTTCCTTTTTCATCATCCAACGCAATATTTTTTTCGCACATCATGCATGCATTCTTCTGTACTCTTGTAATACTAGAACGCATACATCCTCATCACATCACACGCAAACATTACAGTAGCGTAGTAGATACTCATAATAGCAAGACAAAGCAATCATAAACACTTGCATAACAAACATCTCATACCGTTCGATATTCCCGCGTGCGAGTGCTTGAGTTTAAGAAATGGTCTGAGGATTTAGGAAACGGCCAAGACTGCGACTGCGGCCAATCATACAACGTTTGTCCAAGGCCCGTCCTCGTAAGTAGCGCGCACCCACTCCGAGTCGTCGGCGCCTCCCCATCCTTTCTCACTGCACAGCAAATTTCTCTTTGTTTTCTCGCCGCATGCATGACGAAGACAAATCGGAGAGGTGTCAGCTCCCTCGGGCCGTCGGCTCCTACGCCTGCTGTCGTATGTCGTCCGACCCAGTCGACGTGCACGGTTCGATGGAATCTTGCTCTGTCATCCAGGTGCTTGGAAGGTGGAAGTCGCAAGTGGGAGACGGAAGGTGAGTCATGCGTTTGCGGCTCGAGGGAAGCGGTGGAAGGTTCCAACTTCCTGTGAGGTTGTTTGTTCGAATTCAGAGATTTCTTCGTGAACGAGATGGATATCCTAGGATATCCGACATCCGATGAACCTTTCTCACCTTGGTAAGTTCCACTGAACCGCGCGCCAGTGTCGATTGCAGTGCTTCTATGTTTCTATCCTAAATTCAGACAACTGACAGAGAAAATCCGGATATCCGTCTACAAGCTCTGACGTCGGCCGCACCAGTGGCTTCATTTACGGCAATAGGCATGTGCTCCTCGCTGCATTCACTGGCCAGTTCCGGTTGGAGGCGAACCCGGCTTCAAACGTCCCCAAGAGGAAGTTTTCATTCTCATCGTTCCGGCAACTTCACTTACCGCAGATTCGAATCTTAGATTCTATTTTTCAGCAGCGTGAACAATGAACATGTGCCAGTATGAGAGCGTCGGCCACGGTGTTGGGCGGGCATGTGTGGGTATGTTCCGTCGCTCTTTGTCAGTCCAAATTGATTTTCAGCTTCACATTTACCTGCAGATCTGGTATGCTGCACTTTAAGTCACGCGTCAGGCTCCGTAATTATAGGTCAAAACAAAATGAAGAAGCCGTCCGCGCCGACTCCGAATTTGACTTGCTTGGGCCCCAAGGCTTATGGGTGGAGAGCGAATATTGAATTTCGAGTTCGCAGTCAAGTCGAGTGGTCACGCGTACTGGTACGGTGACCGTGGCCAGTGCGACTTCCTCGCAATCATTGCGGTGCAGTGGAGTTTTGTCATAGGTGTGTACGTGTGCACAGTATGCCGTGCCGCAGCGCAGTGGTTAGAGTAAGTTCAGTTCACAGCTGGTGCTATGCTGTATCCTCTGTAGAGTGATCATGGGACGCTAAAGGCAATAGCTACTACGGGCTGCCTTCCGAAGGCGCGACGGTTCGCCTTTTCGTCCGGGTCTACAAGCCCGTCACGGTCCTAAGGAGATCTTATCAGTGCGTATAAGTATACATTCTTCGGTACTTACAGGGCGACGGCTCGTTGTTCGATAGATCACTCGTATTCAACACTTCATTGGGCCAAATTGGCCGAGGTCGACGCTGCGAAGTCCGGCACGCGTTCCAGGTCATTTACATCGCGCATCCAGGTCTGCACTAGACGTTCAACGCAAATCATTATGTCTAGGCACGTACATACACAGGAGCTAGACGCAGACATATGATTGCAGCTTGGTGTGATTGTCGTTACCGTGGCGTACGAGCCAATCAGAAACCGTATTCTGGGTATGTTACCATATGTCATTTTGTGATCATAAGTAGAGTTCGAGGCTCAACGGGGCCTAGATACTCATGAACTACTGAAGTTTTGATGTCTAGGCGCGTCGAGCTCTTGTTTTGATGGGAGGTGGTTCTGAAGGAACATAGAACGGAAACATAGATTCACGGAAGTCCGGAAAGCCTCCTATGTTATTATTTGTATTAGGACTGCTACCACTGTGTGTATATCGCGATACACTATGCACTAGACCTTGACCATGGACAGTGGAAAGGCTGGATGCGTCGAGGTCTTCGTGCATAAGTGTTCACTACTGATCCCTTCCGCTCCGACGACAACTTGAATTGATCGCAAGCTCGCAGCCAATGAACGAATGATCACAGCTCGGTGCAAAGAGCATTGATGACGACTCTGGCCCGCGACGGCGCGATTCACGAGCACGTCCAGCTGCGCGTGCGAACGTCCTTGTTAACTGCGAATAAAACCTCCGAGTCCGATTGTATGTCAAAGAGGCTGACAGCACCGGCCACCGACAATGAATTAATGCATTGATGTACGTTGAGATTACGAGTATGTACTGCTTCGGAGGAAGTCTATCGAATCGACCTGGTGATAAGGATTATCTGTGAGAAGAGCAGATCATGCATCCGTGTACATACTTGGAAATTAGGAGGAGTAAGAAGTTAGAGAGTAATTGAGAAATACTTACGTAGGTACGCACGATACGTCGACGTGTCGATGGCAAAGGGGCGTTAGAGGAGTATGAGATGCCGAAGAAACGTCGCGTTATGATATGACACGTTCATATTGACGTGGCCACGACTAGTTATCTGCGTCACTGTGGTAGCTTCGAGGACCAAACGAAGAGTGGATATTTTCCGTGGTCTCGGGAAGTGGTGGTCTGTGGTGGTTCAAACAGCACGATCGAGTCAAGCCGCGGCGTCGGGAAATGACCTCATCTTGTAAGCTTGGGGAGTAGATCTTGCAACGAGAGAGATCGGGAAATAGCAAGACGCATACTTACACGTTAACCGCTATATACTTCGGGAAATGCGACTGCACTTGACTCGACGATGGCATACGTCAGGTATTCCGGTCATCGCAGAAATCGAGATTCCCGACGTGTCGGAAAAGACGTCATGGTTAGAGTGCTAGATCTAGAGGGATGAGGGAAGCAGGAGTGTATGAGTGAATACTGAGTATGCCGGCGGTAGGGAATTAGGTGGACAAACGATAGTGTCGGGGAACGGTAGTGATTCTCCTTCAGAAGGGGTAGATGGTGGAAGTAAGATGAAGCAGACTCCCGACGTCGGCGATGATCTTTGTCGAGCCTGGGGTAAAGATAAGATTAGATGAGGGCTTATCAGTGCTGTTAATTCGAAGCGCCCTGCATGGGACGATGATCATGTCCGTCGCCGCAACTTGGCCACACCGGTCCCCAAATCTCTGACCTCGCGATGCTTGGGTTTATTGGGAAATAAGGCCGGCGCCGAGAGGTTATGGAAGAGTGGAGCAGATGTCGGTGTGGTTGAAGCATGCTGGAGGATGTCAACGAGCGAGCATGGTACCGAATACGGTCAATGCTATTTCTGGTGAACAGTGGGTATTTGAAGTGGCGGAAAGTGGACGTAAGACGAAGCAAACTCCTGACGTCGGCGATGATCCTTGTCGAGCCTGGGGTAAAGAGAGATTAGATTAGATCAAAGCTTATCAGTGCCGTTAACGCCCACTATACTTAGAGGCGTGACGGTGCCCATCGTGTCGCCGATGTTGAGCGCGATCGTGAAAGTCTGCGACGTGCCAGAATGGGATTAAACAGGATAGAAGACAGGAGAATTAGGTGGGTTGCGGTGGAAGAGAAGCCAGTCCGTGCAGTGAGTTATTTTGGGAGTCCTTGGGCAATTCACTCCGGTTAGGCGTACCGTGACTTCAAGGCGTCGAGGCCAGCTGCCATAGAAGATTGGAGAAGGTGCGTACAAATGGCTTCTTGGATCCTGCTGGTTCCGTCGCGTTCCGGGCTCGAGCTCTGCTTTTCTCCTTGAGGTCTTCAGGCGCCGAGGTGCTTCTTGCAGTAGGAAAGCACCAGGCTTCAGGTGTCTTGAGGCGGGCGTTGAACGTTGATGATCCGTTGCGTCTGTACTATGGAGGTGGACCGTTCTAGGAGGGCAGGTTAGAGTAACAAGCTGCCTCTCACAGGCTCTCCTGCCGGGGCTGCATAGCTTGCCAGATAACAAATCTACCGCGCTTTGATTAGCTACGTATACAACTTTAGAGAACGATGTGTGTATAGACGCACCTGTCTGCTTCCACCTTGACACGTGTCATATTAAAGACGTAATAAGCAAGGACGTTCGAAATCTCAATTTGACGATGATTGACAACTGGAGACGTCATAAGCCTGACGGCCTCGAGTGACGACATATCATTTGCATGCTGCGGGACCTGTGCCTTGGTGATGTGCTCTTCTCTTCTCGTGTCCCTGGTGAGGAACTTGATGTACTGACGTCGAGGCGCATGGCACAATACTTGGAGTGACGTACATACCTCACCCCGCAACGGTCGAGTTTTGAGGTCAGGTTGGCACGTCGTGGTGTGGTCGCATCTATGCCGAATTCCCGTTTCTCCAGTGGGGCTTATACGAGAGAAGGATGCCCGCGTAGCCGTGAACTCCACGGCGTTCTTATCGTTCACAAACAATCTATGGAGGGGTCAGCTATCTCTCCGAGTTCATTATACGTAAGGAGCGTACCTGTATACCTAAATAACTTTCGTATACAGACGGCCGACTGGAACGGCGTGCATACCTCGCAATCATCCTAAACGTCCGACGTCACCTCCATTTTCGCTCTCCCAGTTATATCAAACATCTCGTCCAATGGAGATTCTCGAGTCGCTTTAACCCTGAGGCACACGCAGGGACGGAGGACGATGACGGAACGAACAAAGCTCAGGCTGAAGTCACAACGGACTCGGAGGTGTCGGTGTGTAGGTCCGCTGGCGCTTCGGCCATCTCCGGGAGCTTTGTGGCGTTTTGTGCCTGGCGGAAATGAAAGGCTTGCTTCGACTGTTCGCTCCGACTTTTCTGGCCTGCACGAGCTGCAAAGGACGAAAATAGTGTAGGGAAGGCGAGGCAACATGGAACTGCAGCCTTATCGTGTCGAACCATCCGTGCACTGGACTTGAGAATCAGTCACCATCACGTGCGTTGTGACTAGCGCGTATCCTGTCACGCTACGACTTTGGGGAGTCCCACGTCCTTAAGTGCCGCGACCTTGCAAACACCATGAACACCTGCCGCGTAACGAGAGTAAAATCGAAGTTATCCAGGAAGGTCAATATACGCCATCCAACCTGGACCAAGCCTCCAATGGCAACAAAACGCTCCGCACAATCCCAGGACGACGTCGAAGAGCCTACGTCCAAGAAACCTCGCACGTCTGCGGCCGAGTCCTCCAAGGCATCACAGGAACTGCCCGAGGATGAAAGCGATTGTGAACTGGACTGGTATCCAAAGCGAGTGGAGAGTCCTTGGAAGTTTGGACCACACGTGTCGGCTGCGGGAGGAGTTGAGAACGCTGTCTCGAACGCCGCCAGCATCGGGTGCGTATCTCATACTCGTCCTCTTCTCAACATCCTCATTCTATGTGTATACATATGGACATGCTGATACGACTGTAGAGCAGAGCAACCGCATTCGCACTCTTCCTCAAACAACAACGTCAATGGACCTCCAAAGACCTCTCCGAGTCGTCCGTGAGGAAGTTTAAACGAAGGATGAAGAAACTGGGGTATGATGGGAAGTGTGTGCTTCCTCATGGGAGTTATCTTGTGAACCTTGGGAACCCGGACGCGTGAGTACTGCTTATTTACACTGCTCAGCTGGTTGATGTGTTAGTGACATAGTGTTATATAGGGAGAAGAGAGAGAAGTCGTACAAGTGCTTCCTTGACGACCTCAAGCGGTGCGAGCAGCTCGGTCTCCTTCTCTATAACTTCCAGTGCGTCATACCTACTACTAATCGCTCGAAGTCGTTGACGTGCAAGAAGCCCGGGCTCGACGGTAGGCCAAACAACCAAAGAAGCCTCCCTCTCGCACGTCGCACAGTGCATCAACCGCGCGCATAGGGAGACTGAGAGTGTGGTCGTTGTTATTGAGAATATGGTATGCATCTTCCAACCATCCTCCCTCTTTCTTTTCTTCCTCTTCCTAAGTTTACAATGAATATTGAATATCGAGCATAGGCAGGCGCAGGCAACGTCCTAGGCTCCCACTTCTCCGAGATAGGCGCCATCATTCGGGAGGTGGAGGATAAGAGTCGGGTCGGTGTTTGTCTTGATACGTGTCATATGTTCGCTGCGGTGCGTTTCCCATTCCCATTTGCTCCTCAATCCCGCCTCCCATCTATTGTGAGCTTCAGTCGGGGATTTCAAGTTGTGGGTGTAGGGACTTATTTGTGGTGTAGGGATATGATATAAGGACGAAGGACGGCTGGAAGTACGTACCATAACATCACTCCTATCTCTCCTCACTGATACACCGTCATTACCTTTATCTACTAGTGCTATGAGTACGCATATCCCTCACATGCCTCTCACATCTCTAATTCCTCTAATATGACATGCATAACACTACAGTGACCGAATTCACCGAAGAAATAGGCCTCCAATACCTCCGCGGGATGCACATCAACGACTCGAAGGGGAAGCTGGGGGGTGGGAAGGATCGGCATGAGAATTTGGGGTTGTAAGCATCGCCCTTTCTGCATTCCATCCCTACTCTCCTCTTCGACTTTGCTTCTCGTTCTCTGAGATCGCATGAACCTCACTCACTCACTGACGTACTGACGTACTACGTAGAGGCCACCTAACCCTCCGCATTCTCACACGTCCTCTCCGACACCCGCACACAGGGTGTGCCGCTTATTCTAGAGACGCCTGCGCATGATGGGAAGGGGAAGAAGGGAAAGGGGAAGGGTGAGTGACTCTTGAAGCTGGCAAATTAGTGAGGTGTGATTTGACTCGACGAAACGGTGGCTTTAGGTGGCATGGAGTGGGAGGTGTGGAAGAAGGAGGTGGAAATCCTGGGGCGTCTTGCTACCCTATCTCAAGCTTCAACTCTACCTCTGAGTGAGAGTCGGGACGCGTCGGATGAGAAGAGTGGGGAGTATGAGAAGCTGTTGGAGATGTGGACGGAAGAGATTAGGGGTGTTGTTGGGAGGTGTGGTGGGGCGGTGGGGGATGGGGCTGCTAAGACGAAGGGTGGGAAGGGGAAAGGGAAGAAGGGGGTGAAGGGTAAGGAGGAGGGGAAGGGAGAGGAGGGAGAGGAAGATATGGATTTGGGAGAGTGATGAGTGATGAGTGCTGAGACGAGTGTTTTGTTTATCATGTAAGTAACGTACTGCCTTCTACTGTCATCTCGCTCTGACTTAGTGAATATATGTTATGGGTGTATGCAGACCTTACTTCAGCAGTCTAATGCTATCCATTCTACTGCGCCTTAGGCAGATCATTTTGTATTATGTGAGTGCCATACCGCCTTCCTTTATCGTCCTAACTAACTAACCAACTGATTATATGCTATGTGTGGATGCAGACTTCACTTCAAGGAGACAGTCTAATGTCATCCGTTAATCCATTGTGCTTTACAAGGACACCATCGTGAAACTTCTCAGGAACTCCATCACTGTCACCGTCCCTAACCGTGCCAGACAGGTGTATGGAAAGCTCGTCTAGGGAGAGAGTCTAGTTCTGTCTGGCTGTGTGTATGCGTTTTTGATGCTTTCCTACAGGATCATAGTCGTCGCTCGTCACTTCTTCCTCTCTCTCAAGAGGACTTCCGTGTGGGGATGACCAGCGATTCACAATCTATGGACGTTGGCAAGCGAGGAGGTTGTCAAAGAGGTGAGCTCCGAGCTCTGAGTGTCGACAGGGGGTGTTATGTAAGTACTATGATGCCCCTTTTCTCGTTCATACTGTCTGACGATGAATCTCTCGCCTGCGTCTTGGTTTTGGAGGCCTTAACAGGGTTAATCTTGCGGCTGTCCGAGAAGGAGTGCGCTGTGCACGCTCAGTAATAGAAAAGTGGAAGATATGACATTCGCAAGGCTATCGAAACACACTGTCATGAAACTTCATGAAAGCCCTCTCATCGCCCCTTAGTATGCGCGGCAGGCATACGAAGAGTTCTTCCAGGATTCGGTCCGTTTTGTCTTTTGCTCTGCGCATACATCTCTGACATTTCCTAGCAGGCGGTGCTGACTTGCCAGTCCTATAGCGCGTCATCTCGCCTCGAAATTTGACGTCCACTTGCGGATGTCGAACAATGCATAATCCACGGCCGTTTTTGTTCTCGACGAACCTTGCCAGGAACGCTATCGGGTCACGGAATCGGCCATCCAGTTCGAGCGCGACGTAGGTCGCGTTACACGTCTTGAATCCGAACGGGCAAGACTCAGAGTCAAGGATATCCTCTACGCGATGCAAGATCGTTTCCCACACCATCGGCAACACAACGTCCCGTACTTCCAAGTAAGATGGGAAGTACTCCCGGGCCTCCTTGCTGAACCCCATCGTCGGACCGAATCTTGCTTCACATTCCGCTACACAAGTGTCTCCTATTTGGCAAGCTACGTAGAATGCGGCAGAGGCGGTATCGAAGTCTCTGAAAGAGACAGTCAAGTTGACGAGGTCGATTGGTGTTGGGCTGGTGTATGTCGTGGTGAGTCGTTCGTCGGTTTTTGTTGCTACCCATGGCCAAGGTTCTGATGGCAAGAACTGCACTAGGACATGCGTGCTCTCGTTGGAGTGATAGTCCGATGCGAATGTCATGCCCCAATGGTAAGGGGAAATTGCGTTGACTTTTGGTGTCATTGCTTTCTGATGATTTTGAATGTAGATCCCAAGGTTATAGTGGGGCTTCGTGGCGAGGTTGAAGAAAATTGAGGTTGGAAGGCGTTTTATATGGTCGTTGTTTCTCTCTCGGCAATGGGAGGGCATGCTACTGGTGTGGCGCTGTACAGGTTATATGCGTGGTCGCCACATATGGGCACGAAAGTCTTACACCGCATACTTGACAGGTAAGCCACAGGATATATGTCTACCTGCACCGGAACACATACTCACAACGTGTAGGTCACATTTATCGCATTGGTTATAATAGACTCACCATGGAGACGCCACATCCAGCTTTGAACCGTACTGTGGCGCTGCGGCGATAGCTTCGTTTCTGCGCGTTTACTTGAGAGGGCTGCATGTGTACGTCAGTACTGTTCTCGCTACTATACTTCACTAACATATGATCGAAATAGATGACGCCTCGCTAGTCGAACGCATGTGATGCGAGGACGATTGTCTTTGAGGGAAGTAAGGTTTGACGTTAAGATGCGCCCACCGGAACAGACAACCTGACGCCTGGACGGCAACTGCCTATCCCCAAATCATGCTTCCAATTGTACACGAGTCCTCAACGTGTGCTAATCAGTATATCTAGGCCATCCGATATGCATCGTACATCTCACGCCCCTTCGTCTTACCCCACTACGATGGCGACGTTCTCTGACTCAGTGGCGTTCCCGACCCCTGCTCTTCAGGTCGCTCTGGCCACCTCTGTGGCAGAAGGGACATTTTCCGATACGGCGTACTACCTGTACTCTCAGCGGGGGCGCAATTGGAAGATAGGAAAACCTCGGGTGGTTTATGCAAATAGTGGGGTTATGAAAGCAGCGGCGCCGCATTTTCACAAGCGTATGTGTTGCTGCTCGTCAATCGCTTCTTGGTTTTGATCGTCTGTCTTTCCATTCGCGCAGACTTCAACGATGAATCCGCTGCGGGACAGAAGATTGACTGTGAAACTGAAGATTATGACTACGACTCTGATAGTGACATCGACGACTCTGAAGCTGAAGCTGAAAATCACTCTCTGCAATCCCAGCCAAGTCACTTGGACCACGACGAATTCCACGATGATGGGGCTGAAACGGAGGAAGCAGCCAAGCTGGAGCTTGTGGGATCGCAGTACAAATACCGTGTCGTTATCCCAGATGTCGCAGCTAACACGTATGCTTCCGCCATTACCATCTGCTGCTGAAATTCAAACTTTTCTTATTCTTGTAGGTGGCAAGCTCTTATCCATTTTATTTATACGGGGACAATCCGTTTTGCACCGCTCAAATCTCAAGGCCTTCAACTCCGTCTCGCTGAGCAGAATAAGCACCGTAAGATGTATCCTCACCTTCCGCCGCTTTGCTCCCCTAAATCGGTCTATCGCCTTGCCGATTTCGTAAGCCGTTCGCCATTATGTCACGGTCCGGATGTTGATGCTTTCATAACGAATACACTAAATAGGTTGGCCTAGAAGGGCTGAAGCGCCTTGCGCGTGAAGATCTCGAAAGCAAGATCACCACAGAAACCGTAGCGAGAGAGACCTTCTCACGATTTTCGTCTATGTGAGTGTGTGAATAAAAGCACTTTAGCCTGATCGCGTGTTGACGCTTGAAGCAGGTACCCCGACGTGCTGGACATGGAATTACAGATCCTGTATACGAATTCTATGCTCGTGAACACGCTACCCAAAGTGTTGAAGATAGCTTCGTCAATCTCGCAGGGGAACATGCCGTATAGCGAAAAAGCACTGTCTGCACTGCTCACGAAGCTCTCAACATTTTTGGTCGAACCACCCGAACCTCTCCCACCAACCTCGCCAGGGATATGGGAAAAATCGAAGTAAGCATGAAGGGATACATTCACGAGTTTTACTTAAACCGCGACACATCTCTAGTGCTCATCCTTCTGTACCACCGTATCTCTCAAATCTATTCAGCCCACGGAATCCCCCCGTGCATGTAGAGAAAGGGTCCAGACCCTCTACTCCAGACATGATCAATTCACCAAACATTTCTCCTCCCGTATCACCATATCACACAGATCTGCCCCGCCAGAAAGTGTCTCGACTTTCTACTCCGGAGTACAGATCACCAAGCATCCCTCCTCCCGTATTACCCTATGGTATTTCTCCTCCCGTATCACCATATCCCACAGATCTGCCCCGCCAAAAAGAGCCCCCACCCTCCACTCCGAGGTGTGGATCACCAAACATCGCTCCTCCCGTATCGCCTCAGGGTGGGGAAAGTAGATCACCAAATATGACTCCTTCAACATCACCATATCCCACAAAGCTGTTCCCCCCGAAAGAGTCCCGGCCCTCTACTCCGGAGAGTGATACAACAAAGATTACTCCTTCTGTACCACCATATCTCACAGGTCTGTTTCGCCCACCATCTCGCGATCCCCCCATGCAGGTAGACAGTGGATCCGGGCTTTCTACTCCGAAGAATGTGGGCTCTACCAAAAAATCACTGAAGAAGGGTTCAAAGCAACCACGTTTATCAGAGATTCCATCGTCAAAGTTTAGCGTCAAGACAACGTCCACGATTGGGCCGTTCAAGCAGGAAACCAAACCGGAGCCGCGAACTGTGGCTTCATGGTTTAGTACAATATCTGCCGGCCCCCCGAAATCAGATTTCGATTAGCGGTTGGTAAGTACATTGCGGCAATGTTTATTACCTTCCCAGTTTGAAGCCATACGACGTCTCAGATAGGAAGAACGAGAGTACAGCTTCCAAACTTAGGACATAACTGGTGAATATTGCGCACAACGTCTTACGTTCTGTCTTGTGTAGAAATGTGTATCTGCAAAAGGTTCTACCCCCACCGCTTGCGAGGAGTGAGGCTATCATCGCATGAGTGTGCAGTAAACAGAGTATGCGAAGGGTGTGTGCTCAAGGGGGCGACCAGTGCATGAAATGATCACTGGCAAGGGGTTACCGATAAGACCACGCGGCGTCCAAAACCCTTTGTATTCGAGACATAGCTCTTTTGTGCACTGAGATCACAAAGACACAAAGGAGAATGATTGCAATGTATAAACTTGACTGGCAGTTAAATCTTGACCCCAAGTCTGTTCTTCGGCATGGCCACATTCGCGAGCTCGAAGATATACCCACATTATTCCCTGCAGCTTGCGCTTGCTAAGTCTATCACAGAAGGAACGCTTGCTGATACAGCTTTCCGCCTCTATTCCCGGCGACAACAGAACTGGAAGGT
>JAXQGX010000521.1:0-13918 GCA_037040455.1 Irpex sp. P115-07
AGAGACGACTGCTCGCCGACGAACGGGGCATCGCGCCATCGCCGCGAACCAGCAGGCTACCATCTGTCCATTCTACTCCTTCAATCTCGACAGGTATTAGTGGCCTTGATGGAAGGCAGGCTGATGTATCTGTCGAACATGAACATCCCCAACGCGCCAGAGGCAGGGAAGCGTCGCTGGATCTGCCGTGGGGTGGCCACAATGGAACCACCGCTGCTGCTGCTCCCGCGAAACCTAGGCGGATGAGTCCTCGACTGAACCCGGCCTTACCACTAACGCCTTCCGCGAGTGGCTCTCCTCTATCCTCTTCCGGTCTTGTGCCCATACCAGAAAACTACCCCGTCGCGTCAGCTCCATCCGCCAGTGGGCCACAGTCGTCTGCTGACAGCCATGGCGCAGGGTCGATGCACTATCCAGGCTTCCACATCTATCACGACTCATCCTCTGTGCCTCACGGCTCACATCTCCCCTCCAACGAACCATTGTTGAGTGAAAGTGCTTCCTCTCAACACGCCCCGGCACAAGACAAGGAGAACATCCCACCCCCAGAAGCTCTCGCAGCTCCGTTCGTACTCAAGAAGAAGATCAGGTTCATGGACTCTTCTGCTCCGTGCACGCCCATCAAAGGCAGCTTCGCCTCACCATCCCACTACCCCGCCTCTCACGGCCTATTCACCCCCCTCGCGCGCAGTTTCCAGTCCGCTACGCTGGCCAGTCCCAGCAAGCCTTCCGGGTCCGGGCAAATGTTGAGCAGAACGAGCTCGAGCTCGCTGGGCTCACCGTTTCTGGGCTCAACCACCCCGCGACGGACGCCAATGGACAAGTCGGAGCGAATGAACCTCCGCAGACAGCTCACCGAAGAGGCAGATGGCATGGATTATTGAATATTGAAGAACGGTCCTGGCGGCATGCCATGGAATTTATGAACACGCACCTTATGTACAGACATGTATCGCACTACAGATTACAGGTTACAGACAGACACCTCTCATTATCATCTAGCGGCTATGCTTCATCTCATTACCACCCGCATTTTCATCCCAGTTCTTGTATCACATATCGTTTAGTCTTACTCTCGGAATTTCATGTTTACTATGACGTATACAACTAGAAGTTTGAAACTTTGACTGAGTATCGGTGCTGAGAACGTGTGGCCACAGTGGTGCTTACTGTTGAGCGACTCGGAGCGGCCACAGACGGAGGAGACGGACCCCTGACACTACGACAATATGATCACTTTCGAGATTGGACGTTACTACTGAAAGTGACCAAAGCCTTCCATTTGCACTGTTCTCGTTGAAAAAAATCCTGTTCACGTATCTTTACTTTGAGAGACCGTACTCCAGCTTTCAGAAGGAGCTGCGAAGTTGTACAAGCATAAGTAGTTCACTTCTCTTGAGTGGGTGACACAGATCAAGCGCCCAGTCACGAGATCTCCACGTTGCCACGATCACTGGCGCCAACAATGCTGCCAGTTCAGGCGAGTACGATCATCCCAGCCCTCGCCACTACGACATACCTGAAGATGTGGCAATCGACGCTTGCTATCCTGTTTCTCGCCTGTTCAGCATCTGGCGTGCTTGGTCAATTCCAATTCTTTGAGCAAATGTTTGGCCAAGGACAGCACCCAGGTCAACAGCAGCGACCGCCCAGTCATGCTCCCCAATGGGCTGCACATGCAGACGCCGGTACGTGTCCACGTTTTTGCACAGGAATGCCACCTGTCTGAGTTGGCCCATCTTTAACGACCTTAGTGCCATGCTCAAACTATCTATGCCCGGAGACGTTAGTATGTGCGCCGAATCCCTCGCAGTGTCCGTGCCCGAATGCGGAGGATGTAAAGTGCCTCATTCCGGACACGGAGGACAAGGGAAGTGCCACCGTGGTCTGCATTCGTGGCGCGAATGACTGCTCTCAAGTGGAACAGCTGTCTGGTAAATTTGGAAAGTGATCGGACCGTAAATGGGCTGCCTACAACCTCCTCCGAGTCGTAGTGTACCACATGTGAGAAGCTCCCGTCATATGAATGTTCAATGGGGATTTCTCGTGTGCTGACTGAGCACCTCATACTTACAGCGCTCTGTATACTTCATCCGACATATGTGCAATAGAAGCTGGTTGGAACCCCTCTGCGTCTATATTCCGTCGGCCGTGCGTGTGTGCGCCTGTGCCGAGGTCGAGAATACAGTATTGTGTCTCGCGCTCCCTCTTAGTTGACATGCGAACTGCTTATGAACGCTATGGACCCTAGATTGACACGCTGGATTCTAAACATGAGACCATCGGCGGGCAGTCTTGATTATCGCGGTCTGGCGTTGGCCCGTGCTCCCCCAGCCATCTGGGACCGTTCGCATTGAGCATACGCCGTTAAGAGTGGTATTCACCGCTGAATTACATTGTCTAGCCCTAGGTGGTGTCAGACCCTTCCTTCATCAGCTGACGGAGGGATTCAACCAGGTCCCATTTCTGCTTTCGAACCAAGGCTGGAAGTACTATATTCTAGGCCGTTGATCGCAGTCTTACCGTGACTTCTTTGCACGATGCGGGGCAGAAGGCAGCGGAGGCACTACTCGGGGCTATGTACAGGACGGCCGCGTTAGTTCTCCCCAAAATCACAAGAAGGAGAAGCCTATCACTGTATCATGGGCTATGCTCGTAAAGGAGAGAAGCTCGCACGGAATCCAGACCGTTGGATTGTGTGTTCCGCGGGCTCACTCGTTTTTCTGCTCCCTGGATGACGACTTTGACAACGCTGCAGCCACGAGTTATCATAATAGACTTGATGATCCAGAGAGCCGGAAGGTTTCGGGTCCCCTGGTGTTCTGACGCAGAACTCACCGTGTGACTCCTTGATAAGACCGCTCGGGCCCCACGCACTTGGGCGGGCGATTATTTGGGCGGATGACATCGTACATTGGTACTGCGAGGTTTGGCGAAAGGGCGGTATTCATAGGACTTAACGGGACGGAGGAAGGGAGGAGCCACGCAATCACTGTAGTATCCCCTTTCTTCATCTTGTGATACCTGTGAGCATTGGGTCCGATCTTTCTTGAGCTGACTTTCACTGATCACCGCTAGTTATCAGACAAGGACCGTCTTATGAAGGGACACCACGACTTTTCTGATTGGCATGTTGTTCGCACGGCTTCCTAGGTAAAGATGACGTATACATGGCCTTGAGCACTAACGGGAGCTCGTCTTGTAGAGCAATCAGTCCGCTATGTATACTTGCAAAGCGCAGTATGGACAGGGTCTCGCATTACCCGCCACGGAAGATTGATTTTGCCCTGCCACCCTCGGAGACCGCTGAGAAAGGCACATGCCCGTGCGAGCCCACAGGGACAGCGCTGTATGTTTAAAAAGTCGAAAATAAGCATCACAAGGTGAGCAACTCGCAAGACGTTTTATCTTTGCATGCTTAATATTATGTGGCCATAGCTCGATGCACCCATACGCCTCCCGTGCCTGTGGCTTGTATTGGTTGAGACGGCGTTAGCTGCCAGGTACATCGTCTCTTCTTCGCGATTTACGTTTCACTGTAGCGCTTCAACGAATGAGAGCGAGTCACTATGAAACTGCTTCTACCATGCAGTCGTGTTCAGGTCTCACCGGATGCTGCTCCCGCTATGAATCTCTTATCTCCGCTAGCCTTGTAAACCTTCAAAGTCCACAGGGACCAGGCGGAGTTTGAAGTACACTCAGTCACGGTGCAGTCGCCAGTTAGTACCTCTCAGGTACCGTTGGGAGCTCGGAGCATACCATTGCCTCAACGGTCTAGAGATCCGGATTTCCACCCTAGTGCTCATTACAGATTACAAGCAATTATAGCAAGTCTCACTTTAATCGGTCGATAATTTCTTCGGAGGTGGTCAGGGAAGACCGTATGAACTGACAGCCTAGCGTCTACACGTATCTTGTTTCGAAGAAGCTCCCGTGGCCATGACTTATCTTGACTACGGTCGCCCATCGGAGTTAGATTTGCGATGGAGCAGATAAACTTCCTTACACACGCTTCTGTGCTCAGGTCCGAGACCCTCCGTCAGCCCAGCAGGACGCTTCAGAAACCCACATATGTACGCCAATGGCCATTCTCCGCGATTCTCGCTCTGATCATGTAGATCTGGTCACCGGACACAAGTCCCTCGCGGCTCTGTCGCGAAGCACCGGTGTCCATGTAGGCCTTAAACTCGGTGTAGAAGGTGAGCCCCAGTGTTGCAGTCATCAACATGCTTTGATCTCACATGCGAAAGATTACTCCACCGTCCCTTGATGAGGGAGATGAGAAGAGAATGCATAACCTTATCCCAGCCTTCGGATGCAATGGGCTGTCGGAAGCTCCGGTGGCGGTGGCCACTGGCAGCGAAATACTGAGTTTGTGCACGCCTATATCCGTACTGGACAACTGTGTCTGCCACTGGCGTAATAGTTGCATGAGGAGGGTTGATAATACTCCACAAATGAATACGAAGGCGAATTGTGTCGTCCAGCCAGGACAATCGCACACGCCTTTAATGTAGCAACTTAAACGGCCGAGCCCGCCGAACCGCCACACTTAAAACCCAATTGTGCATATCTTGCGTGAAGTGCTCTAGCCGACGGAAAGCGCCGCATCTTTGCCTGAAAGGTACTTTATGATTTCACAGATATGAGTTTCGGACTCGTACTATGATGGTTGTGGGAAAACATACCGTCGATATGCCGATGACACTTCGTGAGCACACCAGAGGAGTCTATAACAAGCCTAGTAACGCATATTGACAAAAACGGCATACGAGCGAAATTTAGGATTTTTTGCGTGTGAGAAATCAAAGTAGCGAATCACAGTTGCGTACTCACTGATGACCTATCACACCTTCCTTTTTGGTAAGCCTTCGAATGTGTGACAAGTCACGGCAAAGGGGTTACTAGACTTGAGGCGCCGGCGCCACACTTTGCCTACTCCGTTCTTGCTCTCTACACTCTCTGAGTTTGAAGTCCATATGGCTGTGCCACGACCAACGGTATGTGTAATGATGGCTGTAACTATTCTATAACTGACTATAACGTAGTCAAAGCTCCCACCTGGTGCGAACCGCATACTATTCGTCAAGAACCTGAACTACCAGATAACTGGCGAGGACCTGTATGACCTGTTCGGCCGGTATGGCAGCATACGGCAGATCCGTATTGGAAATGAGCAAAAGACTCGCGGGACTGCTTTTGTCGTGTTTGACGACGTAATGGATGTGGGTACTAGTGCTTATTGCAAAGAACAACGCTAAACTGACTTTGGGCAGGCGAAGAATGCATTAGACCATCTCAACGGGTTCCATCTCCAGGAACGATACATTGTCGTACTGTACCATATGCCTGCCAAGCAAGATGCCGCTGCGGCGAAAGCGGATCTCGCTCGCCGAGAGGAAGAGCTCGCGCAGCTAAAGAAAAAGCACGACATCACAGATGAGGACTGATACAGTTTTACTTTCAACCTCAGGTCCATCTTGCCAGATGCTTCCTCGTGCTCACTCTCTGTAACACTATGCTTGATACCTTTATTTAATCGGCAATCTATCTCGACCCTCAATCGACCCATCGCCGTCTAGGTCCCTTTATCAGTGCAGGTGGCAAGCTCGCGGAACAGCCGTTACACAATATTAGCGATCATTCACATCTCACGATACTGCGACCGTGTGCCACGGATGACGGTAAGTGGAGCAAGTATGTATTTATGATTATCAGTGACCGTATTGGTCATAGGTACAATTCAAGAACACATTGTCGACGCAGAAAAGCCCTGTCAGACTGTGCGTCTGACTGATCGTAGGTTATTATCACGAACAGTATCAGTTAATGACGCCTGCCTCGTGATGAGATTAGCGGTAGCCTGCGGCAGCGCATTGAGGGCACACAGTGCCGATGTGGGGTGCTGTCCCATGGCATTAGTAACCTTTCAGAATACTACGAGTGAGACTTACAGTACTGCTCGGGGAACTGATGACTGTGTGCAACCGTAAGTACAGAGGGCATCATCTGCAAAATGGGAACTTACTACTGCCAACAGGTTTGGGTACACTGCGGGGGTTGACAGTCCGGAGGATGCATTGGACTGAATTTGCAACGGGTTGATTCGCACTTGATCTTCAAGAAGCGTGAGTGCAAGATCAGCAAGGATAACTGAGGATTACCTCTACGTCGGGCTATGAAACACTTTGTCAGCATAAGCAGATGGGGCAGCTCAAGTCACTTACCTCGTTGATAGCGTGGCCGCATCTGTTCACTACAAGGTCAGTATTGTCTAAACTGCGCATAGCTATCGAAACGCACTTATAGACGTTTCTGACACTATCATCATACAATCGACTGAGCATTCTGACTCGGAGGAATGGGACAGTGTACGCACCGACGCATTCTGCACATGATGAAGGAAGCTGAGGTTGTGAGTGAGTGTTCGAGTTCTGAGGGTTCTGTTTTTCTAACTGTGAATCATGGCAGGGTTATATATGTTTCGCCAAATCCAATCGGTCGATGGTTTGTACATGCACGCGATCTTGGTTTCCAGGATCTTGCTGCCGTTTTGCGATGCATAGCCGCAGTCATGACAATATACATGGTATTGGGGTGCTTATCGTCAACGAGCGATTCATCCCTCACTCGCTTTACCGCGCGGCGTAATCGCCGAATGTTTTGAAAGCGCGTCTTGGTGTCAGAAAACACCCAGCTAAGCCTATTCCATCCGACTGGCGCGAGCTTCTCGACATGTCGGAGTAGCTCTTCATTTTGCGTTGCGGAAACCAGATTTTTGGACGCCAAGCAGTCCCGTATGGGCACTTGCAGAGAATGTCTGCTGGTATGACGTGGTTAAGTGTGGCGGCCCACGGGTATTCGAGAGCACAAATAATAGCCAGGTTGGGTCTGGCGACCATATGCAACTAATGAATGATATGTTGGCCGTTTCTCGCTATTGGCATAATACCCAGTCTGCGGGGATTGAATCCCAAGAGCGATATGAGCTTGTTATGAGAGTTCAATCACAGGCATTCCGATTAGTGCCGTGATCAGATCATGATGCCTTCACTTGGGAGGCAGGTCTTCAGGATCTTGAATACACGCACTAAACCTTCGAGACGTTAACGAAGCATCGAGTGGCGTCTTTGGTTCCAACAGGCCCTATATTCGATCTAACGCTTGTTCCTGGTTTCCAACTGACTTGCCTCTTTATCAATTACGTGAGTGTCGGGGGAGCTGACAGCATAACCGCCTCTTTTATACGTTTAGTAGGATATTAATCGGTTCTCTCATGATCTGTAGCCTTGTCTAGGTTCTGTATATCTTGCAAGACAGAATGACACATGTATAGTTGTACACAACCCAACAAGATACATCAATGGTCCCTAGCGAGCGCGATGACGCCCGATATTTTATGAGCTTAGTGGCATAACCACGTCAAATGCACCTGTGCCAGTAGAGTTCAATCGTCCAGCTACAATATTTCCCGATGGCGTGCTCAGATCATCAAAATCGCCGTGCAAGGTAGCATCAGAGAGGAAGGAGGCGGTGGTCTCATACGATGCCTTGAGAAGCGGAGAGGGATTGGTCGAAATGCCTGACCGATTAAACGGCTTGTAACCGCCATCAAATGTCTGTGACACGACATGAGTACCTAAGGGAGGAACTAGATCGAGGATACAGCTTACCATATAATCTGCAATAAGCTGCAGATGCCTGTTGTCCACGTCGATCTTGTACACATCGAAGACGCCACCCACTTCCCGTAGAATCGCAGCACGGGCAGCCTCAACACCGTACGTGGTCAGTACGGCATAGATGTCGTTGGAGTAGATACTATTCTCGTCGATGATATCGTCGATATCACTGCATGCGAAGTGCCAGATCCCAGGGATATTCGAGCCATTGGTAGTAAGCTACAGGTCGTCAGCCTCTTCCTGAAAGGTAGAATTCATCGTTGCGGACTTACTCGATATATGGATTTCCCATCTTTGTCCTCTTTGTTCTTGAAGCAATCCGTGATACCGGATATCTCCCTGATGACAGTTTTCCGACATACTTTCTCGACTAGCCCTACGAGGAGTAGCTTGGGCATGTCCGAATGGAACTGCGGAGGGGTCAGGGATGGATTATGGTTTGAAGCACAGCGTGCTCACCTCTAGATCGATTGTGCAACCAGAATCACGGAAAGAGAATGCCCTGGCCTGTTTGAAATGCTCCAGGAATATCTGTTCTACGATTTCTACTTGTTCCGTAAGATCCTCTGGGCCCGTCGTGGGCTCTTCATCCTCAGAGTCGTGATCCGAGGCATATGCTGCTTCGATCTCGTCATCCTTCATGGCTGTGTCGTCTTCGTCGTCTTCATCGTCCTCGTCATCCTCGTAAGATGCCTGTTCCTTACTCTGGCGCTGTCTCTTGGTAGCCGTGGCGTCGCCATCTCCTACCTCGCTCTCGTCATCACCGCCGCGGGTCCTTCCAGATGGCTCCTCACCATCCTCTTCACCCTCTTCCCCATTACCCGCCTCGGTCCGCTCACGTACAGCCTTACCGCGACCCAAGTTAGCCATCTGTGACTTCATATCCAGGTCGAATTTGCGCAGCTCGTTCTGAATTTCCTTCTTCAAAATGAGCGAGAACTTCGTCCCGAACGCCGAGAGTATCTCAGACGGCTCTACACCATACTCCGCGGTATACTCGGAAGCCGGGTAGAACGAGAGTTCAACAGAGAAGGCCTTTGTGCGGGCAGACCCATTGGCGACAAGCGTCTCCTTCACAGTAACCTTGTCAACGACCTGCGAGAGAGTCAATCGTCCAGCCTTCTTGCAGAATGCATCGATGTCTTCCTCCGGAACATCGGAGCGTATAAGCATAGTCATAGATGGTGTTTTCGGCTTCCGGGACGCTGTCATGACGATTTCCCTAAGACGCGGGATACCCAGCGTGACGTTGGCGGCACCGTGGCCTGGCATGAACGGTGTCAATAGCATCAAAAAGGTGATATAACACGCTTTGCTTACCGGCGAAGTGGAATGTGTTCAAGGTCATCTGGGTCGAAGGCTCACCGACACTGATACGCGTTATGAGCATTCAATGAGTCAAAACTGTAGAGTTACGATCACGTACCCTTCAGACGCCAGGAGACCGACAGCCTCACCGGGTTCCACGAGACTTCGCATGTACTTGAGATTCATCAAGTGTCGGAACGTCTTGATAGTGATCAGCTCGTCTGACCGCCGTATATGCGATTCGGCGCGTCGAACTATCTTAAGCTTGTCGCAGTATTCGTCTAGCAGCTCAGCGAATTTCTCTGATGTGCTACCCAGGAACCGACTGGGATTGAAGCGCGAGATAGTAGGATCCTCAACTTTGTGCATCTTGTTCTTCCGCTTAGCTTTCAAGTTGTGCTTCATGTGCTCCACAGCGGCAGTCTGGTCAAGGCGTTCCATGGCGTCAACGACATTGAGTTTTTTCATGAACGTCCCGAAGTTCTGAGCGACAAAATCGAATTGGAGCAGGTGCTTCTGTTTCGTGACGTCGAGAGCGTCTCCACCGTAATGGAATTGGTAAACAGACGAGTCGCCACCGCGCACTGTGTTATCGTAGTGAATCCTAATACTCTCCAAGTGCTTGATGAGACAACGTTGGAGGTACCCAGAACGCGAGGTCTTGACCGCAGTGTCGATAAGCCCCTCTCGGCCGGCCATGCAATGGAAGAAGAACTCCTGTGGCTTGACACCAGTGAGGAAACGACTGGCGACATACCCTCCCGCGATGGCTTTGGTCTCAAACGGCTTGAACGACGGTAGCGTCTTCCCACTGACCATTACGGGCACACGTCTGCCTTCCAATTCTTGCTGGCCAAGAGCACACGAGATCTGTTGCGCGTTGACGGCACTTCCCTTGGCGCCGGACTGGGTCATCGCCTGCATATGGTTGTGGGGAAATTGTCGCAAGAGACCGTGGGGCATGACGGCGTCGGCGATTGACTTTGTCAGTTTCGCCAATTTACTCTTCACGGTCATGTCTAACCCCGCCATCTTGGAGTCGTCCCGCAACACATCCTCGAGCAGACCGCGCAGCGCAGATGGCTTCTCCGCATCGGGAGTGTTCGCCAAGGACGGGAAATTCTCGACGGCACCTTCAGTACCCAGGTTCGCGCCGCGCTCAAGAAGTTGTTTGCGAGAGGCATTGCCTTGCGGCGTTAGAGACAAGTCGTCCATACGGCAAGTGAAGGCGCGGTGCTGGAGGAATTTGGTGAACAGGCGACTCAAGACTCCCAGGAAGACCCCGGCCACGTCAGACCCGTAGAGTTCGTAGACCGAGTGCACAAGACCGTAGTCCGTTGCTCCGAATGCTGACTTGTCCAGCACACCACACATGAGCTCTCCGTGCATGAAAATGACCGTGTCTTCCTCCGAATTCTTGCCCCAAAGAGACCCCGGGACCTTAGCCTTGGACTTAAGGTTCAGTCCCCCTGAGTTCGGAGGCACGATGTTCAGTAACACGGTAGAAATCTATCATGAGAAGTTAATAACCGTGCTCAGCCACACAATTTGCATGATAAGGGACGGGGCGGAGCTCACGATCTGTTTTCCTGTCCACAGCGGCCTTGGCTTCCAGATAGTCGGTGGCAATGTCTTCAACCGCCCGCCGGATGATGATGATTCTGGACGGATGGCGCCGTACAAAAGTTGAAAGTACTCTTCGCGTGTGAAGAAACTATCCCTGGCCGTCATCCAAACGCCTGCGACGACGTGATCTTGAATGAGACCACGAAGCGGTTTACCAGATGTCGGCCCGAGGTACTGGTTGTCTGTGTTCGCGATAAACATGGCTTCTGCTCGTGCGACCTGATTCTCTGTAGAAGAGGTTCAACAGGGTGGTTGAATCGCGACTACAACGGGGATCACTCACGAGGGAAGTGAACGTTCATCTCTGCAACATATAGTTAGCACATATTTTAGGACATCTACATTTCTATCACAACATACCATCTCCGTCGAAATCGGCTAGTCGATACATGAGCGTTTAGCGAACCTATGTCAAGTCATGAAGAATAAGGTTGGCCTCTCACCGTTATATGAATTACTACCGCATGGAATCCTGTAAGTTTTGGTACAAAGAGAGAAGGCACCAATACGACACGTACCAGTTGGCATAATGCATGCGAATGGTCTTCTCGCCCTGAAGGACCCTCGCCTTGTGCACCATCATACTCGGCTTATGCAAAGTCGGCTGGCGGTTCAAGATGAGTTGATCCCCGTCTCGGAGGTGTCTGTAGACTTTCTTGTTCACAGCTGCCGTGCGGGTGCGCAATCCAGAACGGGTGAGACCTCGTTCGCCTTCTTGCGGTGTCAACAGTTGGTTCGCAATAGCGGTACGTTGCTCCACCGACATTTTCGCCTATCAAGACATAAGACATAAAACGAAAACAAGAAACAGAACAGTGGCGTGTCAGATTAAAGTTGTCATTAAACCTGAGATAGTAAATGACTGACGAGATATTGGAGAGTTCCATCTTCGTGTTCGACCATCGTGGCGCCAGGGTATCCATTGGGACCGGTAATGACCAAGGCTCTGAGCTCGTGGAAGTTGGCAGGAGTCACAGGTTCGGGGAAAGTCAATTTGCGAGCAAAGGCTGGGGGTATTCCGATCTCATTGGTCTCAATATTGACGTCGGGGGAGATAACTGAGCGCGCTGCATAATTGACACGTTTTCCCTGAGCGAATGAATCGAATGAGCAAATGAAAGGACGAAGAGATATAAGTTTTTGTCCAGTTGACGAGCATCATATCGTAGCACAAAAAGACAGCAACATACCATCATGTTCTTGCGGAACAGACCCTCCTTCTTTTCCAGAAGCTGCTTCACACCAGCAGGAGGAAGCTTGCCCTGCCGAACCGGTGCCGGGTTCTTACTGCTGTCGATGAAGCTGTTCACGTCGACTTGGAGCTGGATGAGGGTGTCCAGCAGACTCTGCAATAGTTTCCGCTGCCCAGCTTCGTCTACGGTCGACGATTTGGCGGACGCCGCCCGCAGACTTTCATTGAGATCACGAAGGCGATACGACGTGGTGAGAACACGCGCCAAGAGTTCGTTCTGATTATGTTCAAATAACATGTCGTTCATCTTCGCTGGTGGCCGAAACCGGGTGGGACTGACAGGGATGACTTCAAGGAAGAAGATATCGGGAGAGGCCAAGGAAAGTTTGTGCGGGGTAAGAGGGGCAAAGGGGCCGTGGCGTCCGAACAGAAGAGAACACATTACTGGTTCTGTGGCAAACAATCTGCGCAGGTGGGCGCGGCACTCTTCGGGGGGCATGACGCGCTCGTTGCGTCCACGAGCTGTCTTGACCTTGCCACTAGCAGATTTGGGAAGCTGCTGAGTGGCGATCGAGTCCTTCGGTCGAGAGTCCTCTTCATCATCCGAGAACACATCTTCGCCTTCGTCCTCCTCTGAATCTGCTTCCGAGTCAGAATTCGAGCGCATTTCAACATCTTCGCCATTACGGCGCTGATGGCTCTGGGCTTGTGCTTTGGACTCGAGAAGGACATTTGGCCGTTTTAGACCTATCACGTCGTGTTGAGCCTTCTGCTTCGCCGACAGGTCATACTCGATGATCTTTGTATGCCCTTCTTTCCTAAATGTATAGCCATGACTGTATGAAGAATAAAATTAGGACCGTGTTACGCGCTTCTTACGTGCAAAGTAAACTTACGCGCCACAATTAGGGTTTTGACACTTTTTCGAGACCGCAGTTTTAAGAAAATCATGGATAACCGCCTTGCGCTCTTGATAAACCTGACCGTCCTTGTAGTCGTCGCGCTTGCTGGAGGAAGCGCTGGTAAGGACAATGGCGACGAAGGCCTGTAACCTCGCCTCGAAAGCCTCGTAGGACTCGGCAGGGTCCTCGTCCGCATCCTCCTCTAACCTGCTCTTCTTCTTGTCCGAGGTAACATTCATATCGTCTATCTGCTTTGCGGCGACCAAGAAGCCATGTTCGAGCAAACGAAGCTTGGCAATGAATTTGGCAGTCTATAGCAGGTGTAAATTTACGCTGCAGTGAATGTAGGTCTCTGGAAGCTACTTACCACGAACCTGCTTGTCTTGAAGCGATGACAGAAGAGGCATGTACCTCGGAGGACATCATACATCTTCCCCATGAAAAGTGGATGGAAGACGGGGGCGGGCAGTTCTATGTGTCCAAAATGCCCAGGACACGAAAAGTACGATAGCCGACATGTTGCACAACTAAAGACGAGTGTAAGTACACTTGCAGCCACCATAGGAATTACACGCACATGTCTTGTTTATCGCTAGGACCAAGAGCAGGGTCATACAATCCACCAATATTTGGACGGTTGAGGTCGTCGAGCAAGACGGGGTTGACTATTTGCTTGACGGATATGCGACGGACATCCTCGGTGGAGAGAAATGAGAAGGAGATGCTCTGGACGGTCGCCGGAATGGAGTGTGAGATGTTCATCGCGCCCAATTAAAAGTTATATGCTCAAGACCGAGCCGACGGTCTTGCAAGACGTTGTCGACGCTGGACGCGACGGTGTGGAGCGCGAGGAGGAGGTCGACCGAGTCTGAGCACACCGCCGTTACTTCGCTTATGGGCGCCTATATTACTTTCCAAAATTTTGGACGATGATCTACCGGCCCGTTCAGTCCGGGTATTACGCAGTGTTGATTGCATAAGTAATGCGATTCAAATGTCTGATAAGTAACTGATCATAACGCTGCGTTCGCAGCCAAACCCGCTGCCAGTAAGCTTAGTATGCTAAGAGTCCCGATACCTGCATCAAGTATATGCACGAGCAATTGGCCACTTCAAGTTGACGCTTCATTAAATATGGATCGTCACGACGAGGTGGCTCGCTACGCAATGTCATGCGCGATGTCAGTGCTATGAATGCATGGTGGGAC
>JAXQGX010000522.1:0-13885 GCA_037040455.1 Irpex sp. P115-07
CGCACCGGAAGGGGAACTGCACTGATTTGAATGGTGAGACACCGAGTCGCTCTATCAAAAGAACCTCGCTCTAGCGTTCTCCGAACCGCGAACAGAACATCCACCGTTCCAGCGGGTGCCAACAAACCCGAGTCGTACCCGGACCAAGCAGTGTGCGTTTGTGTAGAGTTCAGATGTAGGAAGTCGCGTGGGTGAGTATACCTAGACGAGCTTTGAATGGAGTCTCTTGATTTCAAGTTCGTGGGTAGCAGTTAGTCGAATATTCGGTGTACGGGAATTCGAACCTCGTGCTCTTCAAGCTCGACACGAGGCTCCCACTTTTAAATCTCTACAGTACAGTATATACTAGCTAGGCAAAAGCAGCGGTAAATTCAAACCCGCCATGGATCCCGTGGCGCGAGTGGAGAATTCCAACTCCCAGCACTCTCAGTGGTGGCATGACTACTCTTGCCAGTGGGTGCATGATCATAACATCCCCACAGTCATCGGATCCCATCAATCGTAGACGTACGTTACGCTCACTCAACTTACAGAACAGAACAGTCGAGAGGTGTCCAGCTGTGGTATGCCGTACTCAGCGGCCGTACTGCCGCTCGACTGGCCATGGAAATCTTCTGTTGACGTTATGTACTGACGGCTCCGGTCATCGAACGCGTACTTATCGATTATCCTGGGTTTCGTGATATCCATTGACTGTATATGCATACGTAGGTTAACGATCTAATTATCTACCTATCTCTTGCCAGTGTGCATGACTCCGTTACTCATGCACTGTACCGAATAAACTAGACTTGAAGCTTCAGGGCGATCTGTAAGTATAACGGAGCGCAAGGGTAGTACGGGAGAGTACCCCTGCAGGGGAAATCGGGAAGACGGCACGGAGGAAGATGAAGGGAAGGCGGGAACGAGAAAGGGAGAAGGAGGCAGGGAGGGAGAAGGGGGTGTTGGGGCGCTCCGCCATAGCACCCGCTGTGGAATAGAATACTCCGAGATGGAATTCGAACGTTGGATAAGCATTGGTATCAAAACGGTGACTGACTGGTCATTGGCAGGGCAGGACCTGCACCTAGGCTGTAGGTCTGGCGGGGGTTAATGGACGAACGATTCCTGTGGCCAGTGCAGTGTGGCCAGTTGTACTGTACTTACTCAACTTACTGTATACGCAGACGTCGGAACCCCCCAGGATCTCAAACTCGTGACCCGTATCATGAGCGCAAGCCGTTGGAGTCGTTGGAACCAAACCTATCCCGCGCTCCCATCTCCCATCTCCCATCTCCCCTCGCTTTCCGTGGCCTTGAAGTGGAGACCTCACCGGCCGGAAAATTGATGTTTTTGGTTATTCCTGTCATTGTGGCGTACTGATAGTGCTAGTACGAGCGATAAGTGCGATAAGCTTAAGTGCGGTATGTGCGATGTTTCAGGTGTTGAATATGAGTGATTAGACTTGCTGTGGCCTATCAGTATAGTAGAGTGAGACTCCAGCTGGCCGAGGTTTAGGGTGCGTTGCGCTGGGTGTTGGAGTATTGGTGGGAGAACTAGGTAAATACAGTATCTTAGTGCTGCAGATAATTATCAGTACGATCCTACCGGATCACTGAGATAACTTACCACTGCTATCTGTGATAAGTGAAGAAGAATCAAGATGCGGGTGTTTTGTGTTATGTCGGGAACCTATCAGAGGGTGGTGTGTGTATCAGGAGGAGGAGGAGAAGCCTGAGAACGCGCTGCCTAACATATGCGCCAGCGTATCTATACGAAACGTATGTCAGTACTGATCATGACACGGCATCGTGATAGGACACATCCAGTGCCATTTTACTGTATACTGATACTCCCGCCAGTGTTGATAGTACCAGCGACATAGATAGATCTCGGTGAACATCATGGTAAATACGCACGGTTCTAACGGATCGCTGAGGTAAATGTGAACCTTGCCCTCTGCGACAAGGGAAGAAGGATCAAGATGCGGGTGTATTGTGTTGTGTTATGAAACGGCCTGATCTAGACGCTATGGTGTATATTAGGACAAAGAGAAGCTTGAGAACGCAGGAGAACGCACAAATGAACTGTATATATGGATTGATCATCGGGACGTGTTGGAGCGAGGTGGGCGGCGAGAAGGGAGAGCTGGTGCAGGCGGGTAGTGATCAGTATTGTACTCCCGCTGGAATCGCGCTATGATCTATCAGTAGCAGTGTGAATAGATCTTGAAGAGCATCATAGTACGCACGACTCTAGCGGATCGCTGAAGTAAACCCGAACCTTACCCTCAGATTGATTCACTACTATCAAGATGCAGGTGCTTTGTGTTGTTTTATGAAGGTGCTAGAGGCTGCGGTGTATATCAGGACAAGGAGGAACATGAGAATAGACTGATATACCTGCATGTTCGTTATATGTCCAGCCTAGGCTTTATTGTGTCAAAAACTCTAGTGGTGAAGCGGGAGCTAAAGTAGACGGGTTGTGAGTACATACATAGATACAAGTTACGGCAGACCTCCTACTTACCTGGTAGATCTTAATTCTTACTGCACTCATGTCGGATGTATGGAAAGTATCGCGATTGGACACATCGAGTGTACTCCCGCCAGTGCTGCGGATATGACAGCACCAAGTATTACTGTGATCATGAGTGGATCCTGACGGCGAGCATTGCAATATGCACGACGCTAACGGGTCGGATCGTTGAGGTAAACTTGAACCTTGCCCTCTGTGACAAGGGAGGATCAATCAAGATGCGGGTGTATTGTGTATAGCGTTAATAATGTGGTATGCAACGCCTAGATCTAGGCGCTATGGTGTATATCAGGACAAGGAGAAGTTGAGATGAGACTGACATACCTGCATATGACCGAGTTCGTCGACCTCTTTGTGTCGTGTCGAAGACTCTAGTTGTGAAGCAGGAGCTGAAGGAGATTAATAAACCCTGGGTTCTAAGCTTATAGTGACCCTCCCCTCTGAACATAACATGCCCAGGCTCGACTCCAGTGGGAGTCGTGGATAGGACAAGCACGGTGTTCATCTACGGCAGGCTCCCGGTGTAGTTACCAGTACAGAGTCAACGACTGTACAAAGGGTGAGCGTCATACATACCATATATTATCCACTGAGATTAAGTAACATCGAACTTTGAAATTCAACAAAGGAAGGCACGATTAAGGAACCAGCGAGCGGGAGAAGCCTACGACCAGCGCAGGGAAGACAAGACAATTGGAGACAGAGATGAACATCGATGAACGCTGAGTATAGAGTATAATAGACGCGAGAACTCACGGAATGAAATGGCGTTAATGGAATGGTTCTTGTATTCCTATCGGGCTGGTCGTTTGAACTCGTGGAATGTCCTCGGGGCTAAGCTCGAGAAGAGCACCTCAGAGCTTGGACTGTGCGAGCCTGAGCTCCTTTGACGACTCTGTGGTCACGCATGCAGAACTTTGTTGTTCACGCAGCAGAGGTAGCGTCCTTGGCCATCCCATAGAGACACAGGTGAGACTTTCAGCTACCAGTTGGAGCCAATATACGATGGTCATGCACGAATACGTGAGAGTAAGGGGCAAGCCTTCTATCCACTTCAGGAGCGCCAGCGTCTATAATTTCGTTCCGCTTTCAGCGCTCCGTATCTTCTACTCTCATAAACAAAACATCGCCCGCCTAGCTCAATCGGATAGAGCGTCAGACTCTTACGAGTAGCGGGTGTCGAACAGCATGTTGCAATCTGAAGGCTGGGGGTTCGACCCCCCCGGTGGGCTAGTTGTTTTGCCATCTTTTTTGCAAGTTTTTCGGTGAAGTTTTCGCGGAGGAAGGGTTGAGGCGCCCTCGGAGACTCGGGCTGGCTGTTCGCTGTCCACTGCGGTCCCCAGAAATCCTGCAGGTTGAGTGCGTACACACTGTGCGGGTGTGATATGCATCCTTTCATTTAGGTTTTGAAGTCGGACTACGACTGAGGCTCTGAGCTCTATACCCTCCGACCCCTTCGTGCTGGTCAAACTCTAAATAATGGCTTTCAAGTTGCAAGTTTCTCGCCAAACTCTGGTTCTTAGACGTCTACTAATAGGCACTGTGGGGACATATATACTCATCTAGCGGTATCAAAGAACTGTACATGGTGCACTACGACATCACTTTCCGACAAATCTTGCTATCTGGGAGTCCATGACCCGATTCATCAGTATCTCGTCAATGTCCACCTCGAGCCGTAAAGGCACATAGCGGCTCATCGTGTCGTAGTATACGTCCCACGACTCGACAATCGTCGATGAAGGCTGTAATATGACCATAAGGTTCGTCAGCATCCGAGATACCACAAAAGCAAGGCAAGTACGCACGATGCTCATGACAAACTTATACTCCAAAAACGGCGTCGCCCATGCATACTTGTCAGGTTCAACAGGCATATCGCCGCCACCTTGATTGAGTATGTATTCTGAGCACCACCGCACATGACCATGCGGTAAGGTGTCCTTCATAGTCGTGCGGAGAATGAGCTGCCAGTGGTCGGGGGCGAGGAGGACGAATCGACGGACGAGGATCTCGGAGCGGATCATGTCTGTGTTACATTCGGAGGTGCCGAAGATGAGGTTGGATTTGTGTTGGCCTTGGTCGCCGGCGTAGGAGTGGGCTATGCGGTGAAGCCACTAAAGAAGTAAGAAAGTAGACGGTGAGTGTGGGTGTTTCTTCGATAAGATGGGGATTGCAGGGCAGGTAGGCATGACGTTGGACGTACCTCGACGTTCCACTTGGGAGAAAGACGAACCTGTTCAGGTGTAGTCAAGTAATGCGACCACAATATCTTTGCAACCTGCATGGAAATCGTTAGCTCCTTGGTCAATGGTAGCTCCCCCATCGACATACATCCGTCGCACTGGTGTACCCCATAACCTGGGCCTGCCCTCTCGTCCGCTTCGGCGTGATTGCGACGATCTTCTTGGGCGACAGGATCTCCATCCGCACAGGGTTGCGTCAGAGTTTCTTGAACTTTGCTTCGATAGTGTCCACACCCGTCGATCCGCGGGAGGGCCACACACGAACAGGCCACGGGTCCTTGTTCTTGTAGGGATTAGGGTTGGCGCCGAGGGTGCGTTTGCCGGAGGCATCGGTGTAACTTGCGAGGACCATGCGCCAGTACTCTGGACCACTCATGTAAGTGTCTGGATAGCGTTGTAAGAATGAGGATTATGTTGGGCATGTCAGTGAGAGGCGTAGACTGATTTCGCACATACCGTAGACATTAAAGAAATTATGGCCGATTCTGCGAAGCTTGAGACTTTTGATCTCATTGGAGGTCGTGATGGCAGCGTCGAAGACGGGGTTCTTGAGCTCAGCGAGGGCTTCGCTTACAGCGGTCTTCAGCTGTTGTGCAGTCGCAACGCTAGTCTTCGTAGGTAGGAAATAGATTTTGTATTTTGGCTTGCCAGCTGGAAGCTTAGGCTGCCAAAAGCGGGCTTTCACGTCAAACCTACAGATCTCAGCAGTTCAGCTATCCCCTGCCAGTGAACTTCAGCACCAGCACTTACTTGGTAGACGTCTTCTGTCTCACTATCTGCAAAAACTTGGTCCACGTCCGACACTTCCCAACTTCATTGTCACTCTTTAACGCCATCTTCTCCACCAACCCGGTAATCTTCTCGCTCTTCCCATCCGAAGGCTTAAACCCCTCGAAATGAAAATCCTTCCAAAATCCTTCCTGGAGCTGCTTCTTAAACTCAACCTTCGCCTCAGGACCCGTATACGTGGTCCCGGGTTTCCCTCCTACGTCCACGTTAATCCTCACTTTCTTCATTGACATACCCTCCATGTCCTTCCTTACAAGCAAGTTCATCGCCAAGGTCTCCTCACTGATATAGAATCGCTCTGGACTGATGATGCCTGCAGGGATCTGAAAGTACCGCTTGTGCGCTTCCTTGCTGCCCACCTTGAGTACTTCATCCTTGCGTCGGTAGGCGGGGAGGTCGATGGTCTTGGCCTGGACACCTATGTTCGTCGGAGGGCCGTCTGCCCACCAGTAGGATGCACTGACTATTTGGCCTGTGGGTGTGAATAGGTCTTCTGGTTCTGGTTCTGGGTCGGGATCTTCGTCATCGTCACCATCGTTTGCCCAGGATCCGCCACGGAAGTCGGTGGTAAAGTCGTTAGAGTCCTCGTAATTAGTTTGATCGTTGTCCTCAGAGGCCTCACTAGTGATAATTTGGTCTGGTGACTCGTCGAGTTCGATGTGGTCGTCCACTGGTCCAGCTGGTGGGTTAAATTCCATGATGTACTATTAAAGGTCACCTGTCAGTACATGTCAGTTGCGGGTGTGTATATTCGAGATCAAAATGGACGGTTGTTACCTCACTGTTGGCCTCTATAGCTACGCTTACTGAATGCTGCTTTCGAGAAGGTAGCTTGCCGACCCAACTCACCTATATAGCCCGTTTTCACGGGATTCGATCGGCAGGCACGACTTGTAGACCTGCGTCGGACGTCGAAAATCGCCGCCGTCAACTATATGTACCTTGAACCTGCGCACTTGGAGTCTCGAACAGTGTTCACAAAGTTACAACGATGACAACTCAACAGCTGCCTCCTGTACTATCTTTACGAGCATACCATTGAGCGTTATCGCGTTATCGGTGATCCTGCACATAGAAACTGAGAATATGTACGTCAGGGAACAGAACATTTATATAGCTAAACGCGTGAGTACTTACCATTCTTTCGTTTCAAGCAGCTGGTGAGGTCGGGTACTTCGTACTAGGCGATGATTTACATTTGACTCCAATACTGTAAAGTTCCGGTACTACGTTTTGATAGCAAGTTGATGTCTTTCCAGTTCGTGCCAGCGCGAAGAATGGTAAATGTACCTGACGGACTTGGAGTCCAGGTAGCAGTGCTATGATCCAGACTCGGCTTTTGTGGTTGTGTCCAGAGATTCGGGTGTAATCAGTTTCGAGTCATGTGAATTTGTGCTCGACAGCTTGACCGACTGTTCTTATTGGGGTGAGCACTGAGAACAGTCGAACGGGTTTTGTAGTGTGGGTGATACAGTAGTAAGTTCGGAGAGCAAGTACTAGGAGTCGAAGTTTGAACCACGAATCACGATTTTAGCGCCGTTTGTGATAAGTAAGTACGCCGCGGTAAATCTGTAGTACCCAAAGTACATAGTAGTCATTGGCTGTTGGTTATACATAGAATGCGGTGTGAGAGTGTGTATTGCAGACTTGATGTTGGGGTGGAGCTCATTCGAGTCCTGCTGTCTTACCCGTTTTTCAAAGCCACGGCCCAACGCAACAAACTTGAAGAAAGCTAAACTATTCTTTAGGGTATCGAAGCGAATACTATTACATAAATGACGGCAAAGAGAGTCCATACCCACTACACGCATATCGATATCCACATTATGCAGCGCCTTCACTCAACCTCGTTTCAATCCAGCCCTGTATATCTAAGGAACCCTCAAGTAAGCTTAGGATACACACGTAAAGAATGCGATACACGTACCTCCTTCGTGGAGTTGGAACTCGAAGCCATGCGAGGCACACAGTCCCTGCAACTCGTTGAGCGCGACAGAGAACAGCGCACGAGGCAGAGTATCTGTCGCACGGATGACTAATGACCTGAACGACTTCGACTGGCGATTCCGATGCAAACAAGCGTGCAACGCCTTCAACATCCCGTCGGCATCCCCCATCTTCTCGACTTCCATCTCGGCCTCTTCCGTGTCCGGCGACGTAGCTTTCATTGCGGGCTTATGCAAGACAACTACCTCTAGCGTCTCCAAGTGGCGGGGAAGATGCCACTCAGCAATGAGAGCATGCTCGTCAAGACGCAGCAACCCTATCGCCAAGTGCCGAAGTTCCGAGAAAAGCTCTGAATTCTGAGCCCAGTTCCTGAACAATACGCTCTCGGCAGCCCGCCCGACTAGGAATAGCCTTTCCAGACGCGTTAAACACGCATCATCAACCGCCACAACGCGCATCAGTTCTCGCTGAGTGGAATCGAATATATCCCGGTACAGCTCGAGGTTCCGCAGGGCAGGCACTGTGCCCGAGGAGACGAATGGCGTTTCGCTGTGACTGTACATGGCGATCTTGAGGGTACGGAGACGGGGAAGTGTCGGCAAGTACGGTGCGCATTTCACTTCAGCTGGGCTGTGCTCAATATCCCGAAGACACAAGTATTCGAGCTCGCCGGGTACGAAGTTATTCGGTTTCGCATGACGGTTCCATGGGGCGTTGAACACGCTGGGCCCATGAAGCGTAGCTCCTGGGATAGTAGATGATTTGGATTTAGGGGAAGAAGGGAGGATATAGACGAGGATGTTGTCGATTGGGAAGGGGAGATGCTCCTTGACAGTCAGCCCGTGATTACACACGGTGACAGATTTGAGGAGTGTCAGCGAACGCAACGTGTGCATGAAATCTTCCTGTCCACGTCCTGGATTCTTCCTCTTGACAGCGGAAAGACCCGGGCCCTTGCTCCCCTCGTCGCTGAATACCCACACTTCCTGCGCGAAGTCCCGGAGGTCAGCAGAGCTCCTCAGCGTTCTCGCAAACAACTCCACGCTTTTCGACGAGAACAAGAAAGGGTGTGCGTAAAGGAGTTCATTGGCCGCAGAATACCAAGCTCTGCACGAAAGCGTGGCGCTTCGCAAAGTGCTCTGAGTGACCTTGAGCACCTCGAGGGAGTTCTCCGTACGCGCAAGCTCCTTGTAGAGAGCACGCGGCTCTTGCCTGAACCTAGCTGCTCTCTCGTAGACAACCGGGAGGAGATGGTCGAGGATGTCGAGCACAATCTCTGTCGGAAGATTTTGGACCGGGGTGGTAAGGGAGCGTTCTGCGTCGAACGGGGTAGTAGGTGACGGGACTGAGGTACTGCTATGATTTGACTCGCAGTGGGGCGTAGCGCGCGTGCGCGACTTGAAGGGATTGCGTATTTTCTTTGCGATAGTAGCAAACGACGGTGCGTCGGTTCTGTGCATGGTGGAGGAGCGATAGAGGGATTTCAATCGACGTCGAGATGGGTGTAAGAGACAAAGTACGAGCACACACAGCGAAGGCGGCTTTTGAGGGATACTAACCCCACTAGCTGAGCGATGCGCGACCGACCCTTTCAGCCACTGACGCTCAGACGTCAGACTTATTATTCACGAGGGCAACGCGTGATATGTGGGGGCACTCACACTTGTGCGACTACCATGGCTGACATTGGGACTCCATCACGGTCGGACGAGATCCATTCGAGCACTCGAGCCAATTCTCGCTTCTCAGGACCCGTAGTTCATCCATGACGGATCTACACGAGCCTCAGCAGACCTTTTGGGTGGGCGAGATATGTCAGAAATGGTGCTATTGACGGTCCAGAGGGGCTACTTACAGACATCACCTTGCGCCACGGGTCCCCTTCCCATCCGTCCAAGTGGTCTCATGCACTTGTGATTCGTCCAGAGAGACTTTGTCAAGCGTACAAGGACACCAATGGAGGTCTCCTGTTCCTAGACTCGACACCATTTCAACACCCTAGACAGACACATCATCAGACAGTGCCACATCGTACCTCCAAAGAGAAAGAAAATTTTCACGAACCTGTAAAGCACAACACTGCCCATCTCTCTTCCAAGTATAAATAGTCTTCCTTTACCCAAGCTTTGAATGCTCGAAGCACACGCACCAGCAGTTCTTGAGCGGTCAGTCCCAGTGGTCCATGAGCACGGTGAGTTGTTAGCCACAGGATGTATTTCCTTCTCTTACTTCCCTGAAGGTACATCAACAAAGGTATGTGAAGGGCTGGATAACACGGGCCGTGTTTCCCATTGATCACAAAGGTGCCGAAGATTTAGCAAGATATCCAAAGTTCGACACAGCTCGTTTCATGACGCTCAAAGGAGATGGACGTGTTTATCTAGGGTTCTGCACTGGCTAAGTAAACCGAATGCGATTATACGTAACAACGCCATTCTGTGAATGCCAATTCAGAGAAACACGGCCTGTTTACGCTGGAACCATACCTTGTATTCGTGTACTCTTTATCGTCAGTAATTTATAAGCTCTGTAGATGATGATTTGCAACCGAGTACACGACCTTGCTGCAGATCACATGTCAGCGCAGCATCAGCATTGAAGCTACTTACGAGAGGCGAAAATCTTCACGAACCTGCCCTACATTGCCATCCCATTTCTCTTCCATGTATATTTAGCTCTTCTTTCCGAAGCTGTGAATGCTCAAAGTGCGAAGCGTCCTTGACACGCCCCCATGAACAGTGTGAGTTTCTTCTTTCTACTTCTCTGGAAAAGTATGTCAACAAGGGTTCGTGGAAGACTCAACGAAACCAACCGTGTTCTCACCGGATCACCCAGGTGCCGGAAACACAGCTGTCCAAAGTTTAGTCAGACCTCATTTCATGACGCTCATGTGAGATGAGCGTGGTCACCTAGGGTCCAACGAGGACTCAGGAGTCAGTAAGCAAGACACGGGCGTGCGGATAAAGCTTACTCATACACATGTTTACATGAGCATCTGCAACGTCAAATTATTCAGTGTTCTTCAGTTTTATCATAGTGCTCAGGAAGTGGGAACGCACCTGCGGCTTTTCTTGCCAGTAGCGCTTTACTGCTTGTTCCCTATGAATAAGGGTCGAGCGTGACACTTACCAATGTAGTCGGCACGGCATATGTAGTCACAATAACACGCTTGGTGGTCGGTAACGTCACTGGGCCGCTACTGCAGTAGCGGATGTCTGACCCTCAGTTTGACTGACTGGCTGTTTGTTTAGCTGCCCGTAGCTGCCCGTAGCTGCCCGCCGTGAGCAATGTCCAGTTCAATGGGCTCAGGTAACGAGTCGAAGTCGACGTCGTGATTTGCAGACCTGCAATTCAACCTCAATGTTATTCAGCAAAGATTACACGCAAAAGAGCCGAGACTTACCTCACAGTATATCGCCTCCCACTTCAGCTGGTGCACTCCGAGGCGTGCAACGGAAAGAAGAACATTCGCGTAGAGGTGTTGGAATGACATGAAAATTCGACCAACGAAATGACCCACGAGAGTAGAATAGAATAGAATGGATGGATGGATACAATCATAAAGACACTAGATATTATCGCTACAGAGGTAAAAGACGTAGCAATACACCAAGGGGGAGGGGGTATAGATGGGTAAAGGCCATAGTGAAAGAGCTCGAAAATGGAGGAACAATAAGATAATTTTAGCAATAAATGCACAATCTCCTTGAAGTGAACGAGGAGTAGAAACAGAATTGGATCTTGGCATCGAAGCGTTAAACTGCCAACTCCAGCGGGGTATAGTGATCCAAATGCTGCACGTCGACGAACTTGGCCGTGGTGTCGCTGCTCCTGATGCGTGCGAGTCTCATTTGTGTACTACCAATACAGTCAGATCCGACCTCTCGTGAAGTAAAAACGGGTAGACTGACCTCGTACTGCGAGCTTCCATCCCAACCAACATCTCCGCTACACAACTATCCGGGTCTACCAAAACCATCCATCAGCACTTGCACCCAGCGAGAACGCAAAAGAGTCAACGCACCTTGATAAACAACACTCAGCCCCGTCTTCCCCTCCCTACACAAACTCTGCACCTTCTCCGCATCACCCGGTGCACTCAACACCCCAGGCCCCACCACCAAACACAGCTCCTTCAAACTCAAACCCCCACTCCCACTCCCACCACTACTCCCGCGACTGGAGTGAGAGTGACGGAGATTACGTTCGAGGCACTTGAACACACTCCGCACGAGCTGCCGTCCCTCGCCAGGATCGTACATTTGAGGTGGGATATGAGATCGAGAACGGGAGAGAGATGGAGAGAGCGATTGCGATCGACGGAGGGTGTTCACTTCGGCGCGGGTGTATGCTGGCTGGCCACATGAGAGCAGAAGCGTGAGTCTCTCGACGGTGGGTGGGATGTGCCATTTTTCGAGTGCGGAGGTATCCATGGTGCCGATGACGCCTATTGTTAGTGAACGGAGGCTCGTCGGGATCGTGGTAGAGTCAGAGTCACCGCTGGTAGAGCTGGTGGGAGTCGAAGGGGTGGTGTTGTCTGCGTCGAACGCCCCAGATACGAGCTTGAGACTCTCTGCGAGGTGTCCGAGTGCCTGTACAACCGTAAACGCATGCAAGTTATACAGGATACTCGAATCGGCTACACGAGCGAGAGACGCGAACGGGACTTCGTCTCCGTAAATATCGAGTGTGCGGAGGGACGGGAAGGTATCTGCGGTCAGGAGGGCTGGTGCGTCGGGGTTGACGACGGGTGTCAGAGACTGGAAGTAGTGGTTCTGGACGAGGGCGACGCGTTCGACGTGGGGCATGCGGGGGAACTTGACGGTCGGGAGGATGTACATATCTCTCAGACACAGCGTCTTCAGCGTGTCGAACGAGGTAGACCCATTTGTCTCGTGAGAGGGGAGTAAGCAGAACTGGGGGTGATTCTGCGACTCGAAGGAGGTGCCGTGGATGGTGAGGTGTTCGAGTTCGGAGGGGAAGGCGCTTGAGAGGGAGAAGAGGGGGACGGTAGAGATGTGCCCGGAGGGGACGACATGTTTGAGGCTGAGTGCGTTGAGGACGGAGGTGGTGCGAGCGAGGCGGGTGACGAGGTGTGCGCCGTCGTCGGTGTCTGTGCTGGTGCTCTTGATGCTGAGTGTGTTTTGAAGCCAGGCGAGTGGGGACTTGCTTGCGATGAGAGGGGCATAGAGGTCGTTTACGTAGTCGGCGAGATGGGGATGAGCAGTCAGGGTGCGCAGGAGGAGCTCAATTTTGCGTTTGGTGAGTATGATGGGAGAGCTGTAGAGCAGCTCGATGCCAACTGGATACCATGACCGGCAGGATAGGGTCGCGGCATACAAGCCCTGTTGGCAAAGAGCTGCTTCTCTCGCTCTGGCTGCGCGAGACGGTTCTACGATGTGCGATATGGGGTAGGTATGTTGTCCGAGGAGTCCGTCATGCGAGAGGTGGGTGAGGATGGCGAGAATGAGCTCGTCGGGGAGGCTCTGGGCGATCGATGATCTCCTGCTGCTGTAGCTGGACGCTCGCTTAGGCCGACGAGCTCTGCCTACCCTGAGCATTTGAGCCAAGCGTTGTCCGAGGGGCATGTCGGCTGCTGGAGAAGGCAAGTGTGATGAGTGAAGGACGTAGTGTATGTCTGATAGGCTGACTTACATTGATCCAAGCGCGATATATACAAATAGTCCCCACATGAGAAATCTTATCAGTGTCAGTAGGGGGGATCCGGGGCACCGAGGACCTCGACGAGAACTAGGCCGAGCATGCATGCTTGATCAACGTCGCCTCGGCCTAGACATTTCTACTTGCAAGCCGCAAATCCGAGACACGTTCGCCTTCTCTCTCTGCATGGTCAACTGCTATCTGCTGAGAGACTTGTTTCTGACCTTACACATGAGTTAGAACTGGTGCTGTAGTTGACGACCAGGAGAAGAAGCAGTCGCCTTGGAAGATGAAAAACGTGGGCGTCGGGATTTTCGCACGACCACGCCTCAACGCCACAAAGTGTCCGGATCAACTAACTTTCGGATCAACGGACCGCATGTTTACCTCATCCAGACTGGCAGTTCGTCGGCTTCTTTGCTCTCGACCGCGACGGTGCTCAGCGCGGGGAGCAGTCTCCAGATTATCTTGGCAAATGGCACACCTGATACCAGTCCTCCGTGGCTATCCGGGGCAGTTCGACGTCAAGCTAGACTTGTCCAACGAGGCAAATCACAGGCTGTCTTGTGCGGCATCACCGCGCCAGAGCCAGCCAATTCAATATTTCCAGTCCGATGACCTCCTCCTCCTACGCTATCCGATGTCTGCAGCGGAGCATACCTGATAGATTATTCGATAATTTCCATATCCTCGTGCCCCGACGGCCTCCTCTCGCCGTGTCGGTA
>JAXQGX010000523.1:0-14136 GCA_037040455.1 Irpex sp. P115-07
ACCTTCGCTAGGATGCATCTTGACTACTATCTTCACCCTACGAGCTCAGCTGGAGAGCCGTAGTGGGCAGAGTTGTCACCGCGATGACACCTAGAACCCAGGCTAGGTGAATATCGAACACCGTAAACGACTCGGCCGTAGTTGCACTAAACCTGTAGAAATCGAGAGTGAGCTCGTACTGCGACTTATACACGACTCGATACAAGGACACCGGGCTAAGTATCCGAACCAGCTGCTCTGGTGTTTCGCGTACGGAAGGTTGCAGACGGTAGGCAACGCGGCGTATATCCGACGCGCAGATAATCGCGGAGGAACTATCCTTGAAGTGCTAGTGAGATTGCTTGCCCACGGCTATAGCACGGTGTCAGTATTGTACAAAGGACGTATAGAAACCTCAGACGAACCTTAAGCTTATCGGATAACGTCTGCTTTCGTTGGAAGGCCGACGAATCGTCCTGCTAGGGATCTGGTGTTACCAATCGGATGTCTGCTGCCAATGGAAGTGACATAGAGGGTTAGAAACGTGGCGATCGCGATGGGACGATCGAAGCGAGGAGGACGCTGTGACACCGTGGTGAAGGCCGTGACGAGTTTTGGTCTATGTCGAGCTGGTGTTGCGACGTGGAGAGCGACGGCAGAGTGAGTATGGGCGGAGAATGTGAAAGGGCGATGGTCAGCGAGAGCTGCGTGCGAATACGGTACGCAATATCCCCACCGGTAAGTTCTCCCCGAGAGCTACGAGCGTTGCGTCAGCAGATGCATTCACATAGGGAGTACAATCTCGCTCGCTCTGTGTCTTGGTGGTGGGCTCAAGGCTACTGAACGCCTGAGGATAGTCGGGAATGATGAGCAAGGCACCATGATCGCATAAGAACTAGCTTACTTACCTCGAAGTAATCGGCGTGAGAGCTGACCCGTCATACTCTCTGCACGTTGGGCATTGTCGTGCGGTTGCGCTCCGAACGAAAGCTTATAGGTAGAGCAGTGCAGGAGCAATATCTACGCGACGAGTGAGAATATCGCCCCTGCAGGATCTCTGTTAAGTTGAGGACGTACAGGTAGAACGATGGCCGCATAGACCTACGAACCCAGGCGTTATGGGGCGTACCGCGCTATCGAACTACTTACAGCACATCGCCGTCAGTGATTACAGCGGTAAGGCAAAGTATATGGTACGCACCGTGTGCAGTTCTCACCCGAGCCTAAGTATAATTCGCAGCATGACCCTTCTCCGAGACCAGATTAAAGTCGGTATCGCGCTCTTGAGCCCGTTGCCCGCGCTCATCGACGACAGTCGGCCGTGGTACGTGAGCGAACTACGCCATTCAAATCGATAGGTAGTGTTGGCAGTCTTCTTAGGTCGCGGGTACTGGGACGATGTATAGTCACGGTATCGAGGTCGCCGTGAGCAACGCTAACGTGCGACGCAGAGGTCGACATGTGTACAGCTGGCGAGAGTCTCACTGTAACCTGCGTAGTCAGTTATGAAGATATCACGCATAGCTTTAGCATCCCACCACCAACCTCGTGCATAACCCCATTCGCTGCCTGTCCATGAATCCAACTCGCAGTCGACGTCGCTCGGTGATATGCCAGCAGGACAAGGAACGAGCAGAGGAGAGATTGAGCGAGAGATATATAGACAGAGCACGAGTTGAGAGCAATGACGAGTAGAAAGTCCCAATGCAGACCACACCCGTCGTCGCTCTCTCACACCGTGCTCATGTGGCCAGTCGGTGGGAACTTGGAAGGAGAAGAGAGGGCCACCTTGCGTGGGCGCCTTGGGACCGGCAAACAGCGATCTGGTTCGTCCTGGTTTCGGATCTCCTGGATCTCCTGGTCTCTCTCGTTCTCACCGCTCACCACGATGACCTCGATGAACCCCAGCTCGTTCATCAAGCCGCTGCACGCCTAGTCTACATCCCCTCGCTATTACCAAGAGACGGCTAGCTCCCTCAACCGGCTGACGACTCAAATTCGCTCCGCGTTCTTGATCGACTCATCCAATCGTGTGGCCATTCGTTGGGAAAATCACCGCCCGGTGTGCTTGCAACTCGCTTGCAACCATGAAGAATGCGTGCTACTCAACGAAGCTCAGAATACGCACCTGACTGCTTCGAGCTTGAAGATCGACCAACGAGTGCGAAAGATGGGACTGTTATGTTAACGGTACGTTGATATCCAACATTAGACATTCCTGTATTTATTTAGCGAACGACTGTTTTGATTATGCAGATCATGCATGCCAGACAATCGCTCGCGCCAGCCAAGTCCGTGATGTGTCCTTTCCAACCATTCGCTAGCTCGCTCGTTATTCCTCGTCGCAAGTCACTCCTGGTTGCAAGCAACTCCTGTCTGACTCAAAGTACCTCGGCGAACTGCGGGAATGCTCTTCGCCCCGACGTCGAGCAGGAATCGAGCCCAACCGGGGGCTCCAGATTAGGCAGATGATTAGGGTGCGTCCCACGCTGTTGAGAACCGTACGACTGTCTGACGTCCTGTGTGTGCGGTGGGTATGTAGTGGTCGTAGATGCATACAGTCGTGCATAGAGAGGCGACCTCCTCTCGTCGACGGGACACATACGAGATATACGACGACTAGCTTAACTAGAGACACCTTGTACCGTATGTAACCTTTTAGGCCTTATCGCTACTAATCTGGACTCGTTTTCACCTCATTTGACCCCGTCTTCCGGATGAGCTGTCCTGAGTGATGGCTCGCTCATCCGATCCACGTCCTTGAAGCACACCCGGGTCAACTCCACCATCTCAACGACCGGTCCATGTCCATCGTGTTCCCCTCTTCTACCCCAGCACTCTCTGGCGTCGGGATCGCAAATCACGCATACACCCGCACACGAACCACCGTAGCGTTGTGTGAAATCCCAACCCGTCGTCAACCGTTTACGCCGCTCAAGCACGCCAACCCGTCACGGACCATCTCAACGACCAACCCCACGGGACCGTCGCATACTCTTCGTTTACTCAACCGCACCCTCGCTCTATGCTCACGCGTCACGCATACAGCCGCATACAACCCATCGTCAAGTCACCGCTAACCGAACGTGCGCAGTTATACGGGATTTTGGTGGCTGCTGGCTGCAAAGAAGGTGATATTCAGTGAGTGTACATGCAATCCACGTCGGCGGGAGATTGATGGTTTCGTGCTCTGCAGACACCCATTCACCCCGCCTCGTGCTTGCAAGACGACTGGCCGTTCTCGAATGAGCGTATCGACATGCTGAAGGGCCTACGACTTGGACCTCGCTCGAGACGAATCGCAACCCTTCGCACTCGCTCGACGTCGACTACCAGTATCACTACGGATTCCCGAAGGCTACAATAGTTCACGCGTTGTATCAAGATCGACCGCGACAGATGCCCGACGCACGCGTGCGCGTTCGCACAGTTCGTGTTTCATGAGGTACGTACCACTTCCACTGACATGCACTCGACGCTAATGTATGCCATGTAGCAGTGTCACAACGTCCACCTCACCAAGAACTCACCGAATCGTAGCGCGACTCGCTCACGCGTTCCACCGTTCTGGAGTACCGGATGCTGCTCCATCGAGTCTGTTTTAAAATTGGTCGCACGCTTGACCATCATCGCGTTCGTATGCGATACCCCTATACAGTCTGCCATACGCATACCGAGGATCGAATAACCGTGGCAGTGTTACATGTATATGTAAGCCTTTCCACATATCATAGAAACCACGTACACTTCTTATCCTATGCTCACAGCCTCGACGCGTATGTGGCCGCTGTTTACACGCACATCCTGAGGCGGTGAGTGCTACTGTTGATGAGTATACTCTTCGTCGACTGACGTGATCGCAGTCATAGTCATCTGAAGCCTTGTTGTTTCCGCCTTGCCCAGATGTGGCGTAAATCAATTCCTAGCGCCTTTCATCTCGGTCATCCCGCAGCGCTCTCTCGATCGACAGCTTCCAACTACGTGAGCGTCCGCGACGCAGTCGACTTGGAAGAAGCCCCTGTGCAATCCCTGTGTGGCGCTACTCATGCTATCAAATGCTCGAGGAAGGCAGCATACTTCAGGGAAATCGTACCGAGTATAAGGTTCGTCATCGCCTTCCTTGTATTAGGGTTTATTAGACTATTGACGCCTGTGTTCGTAGGCCTTCTCTCTTCCACTGACAGCTTCGCGAGCGTCCACGTCAGACGTCGTCCGCGCGTGCGCTGGTATCGCGAATGGCTGTCTTGCCTTCGGTCGAGCAGGTAGCGGTCTTGTCTCAGGCAAGTACTGGTCGCCTTCATCCTCGAATGTATCTGACGACGTTCGACTGCTATAGAATAGCCATCCTATGCGCGCAAGACCTGAACTCGCCTGCTCATTTCGAGAAGCTGTGCGCGATCGCCTCGCGACTTCCAGATACGGGCGGCAAACTGTCAGTAGACACAGCCCGCGTCCTCGCTGTGTTCATACAGCGATCTTCTCGAATTCCGTGGTGGTCCATCGCAAGGAGGGCGACGAGTGGGAGCGAGGTATAAGAATCGCTCGTCCCTCGCCGTTGGATCTTCAGACTTACAACCCACATCAAAGGTGTGTAGCAATATACTCAACTACGTGTTTTTGTATCCCCTACCCACCCCATCTGTGCGCCGCTACTGCCGCTCCCATCCGGCCCCCCTACTTCCATGTCCAGTTCCAATGAAGAGTCATTCCCCTTGGTGCCAGGTGTTGATCCTGCTGTGAGTCTGCATTGTCTGTGCTGCCATTGCCTATGACTGATTGATCCCTTCTATATCCAGCAGCTGCCAGCTGCCTCGTTCAATGCATTTGACAATCATTCCCCTCATGTTGCTCTCTGCCTCCGAGGTGATCGAGCTGAGGAACAGTACCTTGCTCACAGTGACTTAGATGCCCTGGAGCTCTATGTTTCCTGCTACCGCCAGGCTGTAGAAATCACTCCAGATGATGATCCACAGCAGCTGGGCATTCTCAATGACTTTGCAGTAGCACTGAGCACCCGATTCCGGCAATTGGGTGATCACTCTGACTTGGAAGAGTGCATCGCCATTCAACAGGTTGTGAATGCACTAACACCTGAGGACTCACCAGGCAAGCCCTCCAGACTGGCCAACCTTGCAGTCTCTATCAAGGCCCAGTTTAAGCTAGCAGGAAACCTTGAGGATCTCAAGGAAGCTATCTCACTGGAGACTCATGCTCTGGATCTTACACCACATGATCACAAGAACAAGCCAGGAAGGCTGAACAACCTTGGTTCTTCTCTGCGTACACAATTTGAGCACACAGGCCTTTCTGAATATCTGGCCAAGGCTATCACTCTCCAGAGCCAGGCTGTTGATCTCACACCTGATGATCATCCAGATAAGCCCCCTCAGCTCACCAATCTCAGTCACTCATTGGTGGAGCGCTTCAAATTGGAGGGCAACATTGAGGATCTTGAGCAGGCCATCACATTGCAGTCTCATGCAGTGAGGCTCACTCCTGACTCCCACCCAGACAAGCATCTTTGGATCAACAACTGTGGAAATGGATTTTTGAACAGGTTTGAGAGGCTGGCAAACTTGGAGGACTTACAGAGAGCTGTTGGGTGCTTTGAGCATGCTGTGGAGCTCACTCCTAATGGTCACCCAGCCAAGCCTGCATGTCTCAATAACCTAGCCAACTCACTGCAAAGAAGATTTGAACGCAGCGGAGAGGTCCAGGATCTGATTAGAGCAATCACCTGCCAGTCTCAGGCTGTGGATCTCACTCCAAATAGTCACCCTGACAAGCCCTCTCGGTTGAACAACTTTGGAACCAAGCTACACACACTGTATCAGAAATCAGACAACGTGGAAGATTTGAACAGGGCAATAGCAGCCAAATCACAGGCAGTGGAACTTGCCCCAGATGGACACTCTGGCAAATTTTCACATCTATACAACCTCGCCAACTCACTCCGTGCACGCTTTGAGAAGACAGGCAATGCTTCTGATTTATCAGAGGCCATCAAACACAGCACACAGGCTGTTAATCATTTACCAGTGGACCATCCAGACCAAGCAACATGTCTTCAACTTCTTGGTTTTCTTCATGAAACACGTGCAAAGTCCCCTTATGCTCAGCCTCAAGATTTTACACAAGCATTGCAGCAATTCTCTAATGCCATGCAACACACAGTTTCTCCTCCTCAAGAGCGACGACGTGCAGCAGATCAATATATAGACTTGCTCTCCACATACTCTTTCCTGCTGGACACTTTGCCCACAATTTCCCTGCTGGACGCCCATGAACTTCAGCTTAGCCTGATGTCCCAATGCCTCTGGCTAGGAAATGGTGTTCAAGATCGGTACTCTGCCAAAGAACTGCCACATTTTGGCCACATTGTTGCTAAGGCAGCTACTGCTGCCATCAATGCTGGAGAGTTCAAAAAGGCAGTTGAATGGATCGAGAGTGGACGCACACTTGTCTGGTCTCAGATCCTTCAACTACGCACTCCACTAGATGATCTGCATCACTCCCATCCTCTGCTTGCTGATAGACTTCAACATGTCTCTCAAGCTCTACAGCAGGTTGCTACTTCCTCCTCCAGTACAACAACACAGCTATCATCCACTACCTATTCCAATCCCTCCTCACAGCTTTCTTATGACATGCAGGCCAAAAGCTTTCATGGATATGCTGATGAGTATGAAAAGCTACTCAAGCAGATCAGGAAGCTTGAGGGCTTTGAAAGCTTTTTACAGCCCAAGACCTTACCTCAACTTGCTGGTGCATGCAAGTCTGGACCAGTAGTGCTCATCAATATGCATGAGTCATGCTGTGATGCTCTTGTTCTTTATGATTCAGCAGAGGTCAAGATAAAGCACATTCCCCTATCCCTACTCACTTTTGAGCATGCTGCAAAGCTCAGAAGGGATCTTTGGTCTATACTTACCTCAAGAAACCTTCGTGGCCGTTTTCGTGACAGTTCCAATCCATGGAGTGAGAATTTTGATAGAGGGGCATATCGACCTGGAGACGGCAAAAAGTACAGTGATCCAATGTTTAAAATCCTTGCTGATCTATGGGCTATGGTTATCAAACCTGTTGTTGATTTTGTACACACACAGGTGAGTACATGTTGCTTTGTTATCCTACAGTAATGGTATCTGAATGTGAATTCAGCCAATCCTGGAGACAAGCAAACTTCCACACATCACTTGGTGTCCTACTGGTCCTCTTGCCTTTTTACCCCTTCATGCTGCTGGCATCTACCGTACTAAAAGTACCCTGTCTGAAACTGTCATGGACTTTGCCATATCCTCTTACACTCCCACACTTGAAGCACTTCTTAAAGCTCAAGCCCAGCCAGATCCAACACATGTGACCCCTCAGGTTCTTGTAGTCTCACAGCCAGCCACACCAGGCTGCAGCCCTATTCCTGGGACAACAACAGAAGCAGGGATTATCATGTCACTCACCGGAGAGTCAACACAGGTCTTAGAAGATACAGATGGAACAGTTGACTCAGTCCTAGAAGGCATGACCACTCATAACTGGGTACATCTTGCCTGTCATGGAATGCAGGATCGTAACAATCCCATCAACAGCTCATTTGCGCTCTACGACAGGAAGCTCACCCTTGGGACCCTCATGTCAAAACACCTTCCAAATGCCGACCTTGCAGTTCTCTCAGCTTGCCAAACTGCCACTGGAGATGAAAAGCTTGTTGAAGAAGCTGTTCATCTTGCCGCAGGAATGCTCAATATTGGGTACAAGAGTGTTATCGGTACAATGTGGTCGATCTATGATGATGGTGCACCAGTTCTGATGGCCCGATTCTATGAGGTGATGATGGAGCAGGTCCGTGCTGGAAAGGAGCTTCAGCCGGCATATGCGTTGCATGAAGCGACAAAGGCATTGCGCGAAACATATGGAGTGAACGACTTTGTGCGTTGGATCCCGTTCATCCACTTCGGATTGTGATACTATGTATTGTGATCTTCTTTCAATGGCCTCTGTCTTGTGTGTGCATTGTACTTGTACCTTGAAAGTCTCTGGTGGTCTTCTATGTTTCCAGCACCGCTTTGTATGGTACTTGTTGATCTGTGTCTGTTGTATGTTCTCGGACATGTTCCAAGGTTTCTCTTGACACTATATTGCGGCTATGTACTGTACTTGTATTCTGATTCAGAATGGCCTCTGACGGTCTCTTATGTTTGCTCGTGTTGTCGTTCCCACCCGGTCATTGTTAATTCATCACTGTAGATCTGTGTTGTCCGTTCGTACCAATTTCGCAAGCTCTTGATGTGTTTGCAGTTATATCTGCTTTTTTATATTATCCCATATACACGGTCATTGGTACAATGAATGACTCTTGGGGCCATCAAGCTACAAGATCATTGTCAAGATGTGGTAGAGCCATCGTGACAAACCTCCCATCGACATCACAACAACGCAGTGATCTGCAACCAATTGGCAGTGATCCCTCCCAGTGACCGTTCCACAGCTGTAGCCTAGATACCATAGCATGTCTTGCATTCCTGCGGCCACAACAGATCAGGGACTCCGAGAGGTTGTGTGAGTAAATTAAAACAAATATATTTGGACCTAGATACCACTACACGGTCATCAGAAGTCCGGCATATCATGACTCGACAAAACCAGTACTTGCAACTGCAGCGCATCAGTCTTAACACAATGTGTAGTTTGGATGTACATACTTGATGAAGGTTGTGTCAGCTTGCATGAAGCATGGTCCTGCAACGGATAGTGAAAGTGGTTTGTTTTTTTGGAAGATAGATGTCTGAAATGTAGCCAATGACACTTCAGGTACTGTCGTCTGTCAAAGACAGACCACGAGAAAGTTGACCTCGTTCACACTCCCAAATTCCCAATCGCCTGCTTGAGTGCTACTCCGTACAGCTTGAGCGTATCTTAGACCATTACCACATGTGGATGTACTTGCGATGTGAAAAACTAGAGTCTAGAGGGTGCCGCCGTGTGCGAGATGGCGAGGCGCGAATGCCAAGACGGGCCGATGAACGGAACTTTCAAAAGCCTGGGAGACAGCACAAGACAGGAGTGAGTGGTAACACAAATATATTTTGTCATAAACATCAAATGGCCCGTCTCCAGTCCATTGCGCTCCGCGAGAGCATTCGTTACACGGCCATGCTCAGAACGAATCCTCCGTCAAGCCCTTCGAGCGTGCCTCAGGAGTCAGAACGATCAAGGCAGGGACTTGGGCATCACGTCTGTATCCGTGACGATATCACGTCGAGCTTGTCTATCAGTCTCTGTTGTGGAACCAGTGTCCTTCACCGGCACTGGCCCCACAGGCAACTTAGGGGACGTTGAAGATGCTCACCTGATATGCTAGTGAAGATAGCTGTTAGCGTGTTGGTAGTTCTGGGTAAAGAACTAGGGGATNATCAATTTACGCTCTACAGCAGACTTATATACATGCTGGGGCTGTGTACAAATAGATACAAAGTATGATAGTAACACATGGAAATGGAAACGGAAATGAAGGTACCGGAGTACCGGATTGATGGATGCGGCTATGCTCAACATCTGTGATGTATATGGGCATCGTCAGAAGATCGATGTGTTCGTTGAAGCTACGCTCGCGAACCTGCAGCCAGATTTCTTGTCGTCGCTGGTGTGTCTTGGGCCTCGCGCTAAGCTTGAGAGAAACGATAGCTAAAAAGCAGCTTGACGCTAGTGACGCGAGTATAGCCTGAGACACAAAATCCGGATAGCAACGGCCAATGACGTCCAAGCGATGGGTCGACTAGTATTTTGCGAGCAGAGACGACAGCCAAACTCCCGAGCACCCTGGACGAAGACGACTTCGGGACGAGCCAGTGAGGTGCGACTTCGTAGCGCCCCCGAATTGCCGCACAGCGACGTTGAAGCTCGATTTCTCCCGACGTCTTCAGCTGGGATGTGTCTTGGCAGATATCTCGGCCATACGAGTTTGGACGGGGCGACGTAGTGGGCAGAGGATTCGCCGCGAAGGAACCTAGTGCCCAGACTGGATGAATGTCAAAGGCGTTGAAGCCATCGATGTAGAGGGCTTCAAGGGTGTAACCGATCTGCGACTCTGTAGCAGGTATTTGAGGTCGTTATTCGTTGTTTCCGTACGGAAGGTTACAGACGGTATACAACGGGGCTTATATGTAATGGACAGATAACGCGATAACGGCCCAGTACGTGGCCGTGAAGAGCTGATCGCGCGGGATCAATGTCATCAAAGGACTTATGAAAATCTGGGACGAACCTTGATATTGTCGTATTGCGTCTACTGTGGCTGAAACACCGACGACGATTTATCCTGCTAGGGTTCTGGTGTTGACAGCCAACTGCAAAGTCGCCACAGCGGGATGGAAAGGTGGCGATGGCGATGGGACGATCGAAACGGGGGGGAAGACGGTGTGTCGCCGTGGTCAGGGTCGAGGCGAGTTTGTGTTCCGTTGAGCTGATGTTGCGATGTGGAGAGCGACGCCAGAGTAACCACGGGCACTGGCGGAGAATGTGAAAGGCAACGGTCAGAAAGAGCTGCGTGCGAATGTAGTACGCTGCTCACCACCGGTAAGTTCTCTCGGGAAGCAATCGATAGGAGCTGCGAGTGTCGCGTCAGCGTCAGCAGATGCGTTCACATGGGAGTATAGTCTCGCTGACTCGATGTCTTAAAATTGAGCTCAAGGGTACTGCCAGTGAACGCCTGAGGATAGTCAGGGAATGATGAGCAAGGCAGCATGATCGCATAAGAACTACCGTACTTACCTCGAAGTAGTCAGCGTGAGAGCTGACCCGTGGTATTCTCGCTACGCGTTGGGGCTTGTCGTGAGGTGGTGAGGTTGCGCTCCAAACAAGAAATTATAGGTAGAGCAGGGTGGGAGCAATATCTACGCAACGAGTGAGAATATAGCCCCTGCAGGATCTCTGTTAAGTTCAGGACGTACATGTAGAACGATCGCCATCTAGGCCGACGGATCCATGCATATCGTGCCATACCGCACCACCGAACTGCTCATAATAATGCATCGTTGTCAGTGATCGAAATGTTAAGACGAGATGCATGGTGCGTACCGTGTACAGCTCTTATCCACGCCCAAATACCGTTCACATCGATAACCCTCCGAGACAACACGTTGGTCCCTTGAACCCTCCACCCCCGCTCGTCGACGAGAGTAGGCCGTAGTACGCAAGCAAGCTGCTGCTATAAAAGGTGGTGTTGACAACGGTCTGGGCCCGCGTGTACTGGGACGACGTATGGTCACGGTATATATCGATTTCGATGAGAATGTGCGACGCTGACGTGCGGCGTACAGCTGGCGACGGTCTCACTGGAACGTGCGTAGTCGGTTATGAAGCTGCTACACATAGCCTCAACATCCTCCTACTCACCTCATTCTAAATCCCCATTCGTTGTCTGTTCACAGTCTTTAATCCAAGGATGTCGACGCCATTCGAGGAGTTGGCAGCATTCCACGGAACGAGCAGAGCTTGTGGGTGGGCAACAGACAGAGTACGAGTTGAGAGCGACAACGAGTAGAAAATCCCAATGCAGACCACGCCCATCGTCGCTCTCTCACACCATGCTCATGTGGCCAGTCGGTGGGAAGGAGAAGAGAGGGCCACCTTGCGTGGGCGCCTTGGGACCGGCAAACAGCGATCTGCCAGTGGTTCGTCTCTCCTGGTCTCTTCTGGTCTCTCTCGTTCTCACTACTCACTGCTCACGACGACGACCTCGATGAGCCCGCGCCCGTTCAATAAGCCGCTGCCTTCTAACCTGCCTCTTCTTTCTAGTTTGAGCTGCCCGCTATGGCCACGCGACGACGACTAGCTCCCTCAGTCCGCTGACAACTCATCTTCGCTCACCCATGTTCTCAGTCCACTCCGTCCCATCGTCCGTTCGTAAGGACAATAACCGTCCTGCGTGCTTGTAAGCATGAAGAACCATCGAATTCGTGCTGGTCGATGAAGCTTAGAATACGCACTCGACGTCTTCGAGTGTGAGAGCTGGGACTGTTAGCTGGTACGTCTATGTTCAACAATCTGACGTCCGTGTACTGATTTAATGACCGTCTTGATTATGAAGGCCACATATGCCATCCGAGTCCACGATGTGCCTCGGCTCTCTCCGATCTTCCACTGGCCTCTATTCTACTTTCGTTACTCCTCGTTGCAAGCAACTCGTGTCTGACTCAAAATACCTCGACGCACCGCGGGATTACTCTTCGCCCCGACGTCCAGCAGGACCCAATTGAGCTCAAACGGGAGCATCGAGAGTGGACAGATGGTTAAGGTGCGTCCTATGCTAGCAATGTCCGTACGACTGTCTGACGCAGTGTGTACAGTGAGTATATAGTGGTCCTCGATGCACGCAGTCGTGCATAGAGAGGCGGTCTGCCTCTCGTCGACGAGACCCGTGCGAGACACTCAACAGACTGCCGTATAAATACCTTGTACCGTATGTAACACTTTTAGGCCTCTTCGCTACTAATCTCGACTCGTTTTCACCTCATTTAACCCTACCTTGCATCCGGACTATCCTGAGTGAGGCCCTGATCATCTAATCTATGCCCGTGAACCACACCTGGCCACCCACCATCTCCACAATCGGCACACCTCCACTATATCTCTCTCGTCTACCAGACCACGCCCCGGCCTTGGGCTGACAAATCACGCATACAGCCGCACACAAACTACCATAGCGTTGTACGAAATCCCAACCCGTCGTCAACCGTCTACGCCGCTCAAGTACGCCAACCCGTCACTGACAATCGCAACGATCAACCCCACGGGACCGTCGCTTGCTCTTCGTTTACTCAACTACACCCTCGTCCTACGCTCACGCGTCGCGCATACAGCAGCATACAACCCATCGTCTAGTGACCGCTGATTGAATATGCTGACTATACGGGATTTTGGTGGCTGCTCGCTGCAAAGAAGGCGACATTCAGTGAGTCTATATGCAGTCCTCATCCGCGAGAGTTCGTATCGTTTATCGTCGTAAGCTGCAGGCACCTATTCACCCGGCCACGTGCTGGCCATTCTCGAACGAGCGTATCGACATGATCAGCCTACAAAGTCGCTCGAGACGCTCTTCAACGAGCCGCCACCGTTCGCACTCGCTCGACGCTGACGGCCCATGCAACAGTGTCGCTACGGATTGCCGAAGGCTAGAAACCTTCACGCAGTGGACAGAGCTGTCCGCGCCAAGTCCCCGACGCACGCGTTCGCGTTTGTACTGCTCATATTCGACTTGGTACGTATAATTTCCACTGATATGCACTCGACGCTGACATGTGCCGTGTAGCATTATATCGCAACGTGCACCTCACCAAGTAGTGACAAAATCGTCGCGCGGCTCACTCACGGGTGCTACCGTCCTGGACTACAGGACGCTGCTCTCTCGCGTCGGTTTTCAAATCGGTCGCACGCTTGATCATCATCGCGTTCGTATTCTATACGACTATACGGCCTATCATACGCATATCCGCGGATTGCATACCTGTGGCAGCGTTCCCTGTATCTGTAAGTCTTCTCCGTATACTGATCTCGCGAAGCAGTGTATAACTCTAACCCTATGCTCACAGCCACGACGCTTATGTGGACGCCGTTTACGCGTATCTCCCGAGGCGGTGAGTGAGTATCCGATTTCCAAGTACCCGCTCCTTCTACTGACGTGATCGCAGTCATAGTCATATGAAGCTTCGTTGTTTCCACCTCGCCATCGTAGCGCCTTCATCTCCGTTTGTCCCGCAGCGCTCTCTCGATCGACAGCTTCCGACTACGCGAGCGTCCGCGACGCAGTCTGCTGTGCCACTCCCTGCAGCAAGGAAATGCTTGTTCTACCGAGAGCTTGTAGGGAGGCAACTTAAGATCGTGTGTCGATGCAGGGCACTGCACCGGGTACAAGGTTCGTCGCCGCCTTCCTCGTATTAGGGTTTAATACCACTGCTAACGCGTGTGTCCGCAGACCTTCTATCTTCCATTGACAGCTTCGCGAGCGTCCACGTCAGACGTCGTCCGCGCCTGCACTTGTGTCGCGAATGGCTGTCTTGCCTTCATTCGAGCTGGTAGCGGTCTTGTCTCAGGCAAGTACTGGTGGCCTTCATTCTCGACTGTATCTGACGACGTTCGACTACGATAGAACAGCCCACATAC
>JAXQGX010000524.1:0-13850 GCA_037040455.1 Irpex sp. P115-07
ATAGAGATGGAAGTAGTTTCGAAATAGCGTGTCAGTTCTTCAGGCTTATCGAGACTCCGCTTCCGTGCCCAATAAGTCTCAACTCAAAGGCTCGGAGTATCTCACCGGTATCCTCTCAGGCTGTCGGCACGCGCACGGATGTTCTCATACTCGCAAGTGCACTTGTTTTGAGTTCATATATTCCTGCAGAGCATTCCTGTTGACGTGAGCATGATCGACATATACACATCGAGGCTCCCACGGGACCTTCTCCGCACGAAAAACGCGAAAGGACATGCGAGAGTCCGCTCTTTATTCCATGCCTGAGCGCAAAAAAATCGATATCAGTAACTGATACGAAACAGAGGTGGGAAGTCGAGCAGTCACCTGTACCATATCACCCAACGACTATGTGCAAAAACTAGCACCTGAGAGGGAGAAAACATTACGAGGGGTATCATTATCATTAAATCCGTCTGCTTAAAGCTTGCGCGTCCATGTATTCTTACAACTGCCACCTTCTCTCTCCCTCCTCCAGCCGCTGATTTCTCCTAACGTATACATACCGTAGAATCAGTACTACAATTGCACCCTCGATAAGGAATGCAGCGTTTGTATAGTGCCCAGTGGGGTATCCAGGGGCTTCTGACGTCTTGAAAATATATACGCCTAAAAAGAAGAAGAAATGAGTCTTCAACAACGAGGTAGAGAACAAACAACTTTGTGACGCACCAACAATTTGCCCTAGCTGTCCGATCGACACATTCAACGGCACCGCAAGCGTTGACGCGCCCGTGTTGTGCAGGTTCGCAGTGAGCCAGCTGAGTAATGGTGGGATGCACGCGAAGGAGAACGATACGGCCACACATAGCAGACCATACCGTGCCTTGAACGCATGCGCCGGTAAAGCACCTGACATCATTACCGCAAGTTAATTTCAACTCTAATTTTTGAATGGTACAACCCTGGGGGACGGGTAAACCCAGAAAAGCATGAGCTGAGTGCGCACCTTGAAGCAAGAAGCATATGCCAGCGATAAGCAACGAGATGCAAGCTCCGTAGGCCCGTGCACCGCGTTTGTCAGATTGCCAGGAGACGAGGACGGTGATCACGAACGCGATTGCGTATGGCGGAACGGTGAATAGCTGTGCACGAAGGCCCTCGTATCCCAATCCTGCTACGATCGTCGGTGCGAATAGTGAGATACTCGAGAATGGGACTGAGATGGAGATGTAGACGAGGTAGTGGAGGTACAATCGCCAGTCGAGGAGGGTCTCCTTTGCTTGCTCCCAAGTAATCTTTTCGTGGCCGAGAGAAGATACACCCTTAATGCGGTTTATGGCAAGCTCGCGTTCCCTCTCGGATAGCCAGTTTGCTGTCTCCGGGAAATCTGGATAGAAGAACCAGACGAGAACGGCGCATGCACAAGAAGGTGCTCCCTCGATAATGAAGAGCCACCTCCATGCTTCCAAGCCATGAACTCGGTTTAGGTGGCCTACACCATAAGCAACTGCGCCGCCAAAAGCACCACCTGAACCGGTGTTAGAGAACGAAGTGGCATGTGCAAAAAGTTGAACGTACCTAAAGTAGCACATGCGAGTATAAGGGCTGCGCGGAGTGCTCGTTCGTCTTGTTTGTACCAGAACGTAAGGCAATAGATCATTCCGGGGAACAAGCCTGCTTCGAACGCTCCAAGCAAGAAACGGACGACGACTAATGGAGCGAAGCTGTGGACGGCGCCAAGGATCATGGTCATGATTCCCCACCCAAGCATGAGAGTAGCAATCCTGGATAGTAAACGTCAGCTCGAGAACACATAAACATCAGATGAAGTAAACGCGATCGCACCAGCGACTGGGCCTAAACTTTTTGAGCATGTAGTTTGACGGCGTTTCGAAGATGGTGTAAGCGACGACAAATATCATGAGGGCAACCAGGTACTGTTGATTGCTGATATTAAGCTTCTGCACGAGAGAATCTCCAGTATTGCTATTCAACACTTTCGCGTTGCCCTACGTGACATGTAAGTCTAAACCTCGCGTTGAGTAGCTTGAGTGCACATACGATGTTCGAGCGGTCCAGGAAACAGAGCAAATAGATGAACATCGACGTTGGTACCAAACGCATGTCGATGCGCCTCACAAGCCTTAAAAACGCGTCAGGATCCCTACACTCGATAACATACATACAAACGCACCGCTTCTCCTCCTGTTCGTCAACGGCGTAAACATCCTCTTGCCGAGTTTCCACCGCGCCCCATTTCTCAACGTCGGAGCTGATAGAGGAGCTCTTCGTGTCCGTCATCCTGAACACTCGTTCTGTGAGCAGAGCGGGGGTGGATGGCAAGAGAAAAGTCGCACCATGTCTCGTTCCTCAGGTTTTAATATGTTTCATGTAGCCAATGAGCGAATGGTTTACCCCAGAACGCATGACCACCACTTTGATAGGAACGGAAGTGGATCTACGATCTCCTGTCCACATTTTCAGGCCCGTTGCGTCCGCCCCTCGGTCCAGTAGGACCCAATCATATGCTGGCAGTTGTCAGCAGTTGTCGCGTTACTTGTTCTTACATGGGCAACGTTGACGAAGTCTGAGATAAATCCAAGGAGGTAACCTTTCAGCAATGACGCGTAAACGAACACGTCTGCCACGAATACTCTGAGGAAGGAAGCATCGATAAGCCACAAAGAATAAGAGCATATAGTTGTCATCAGCATGTATAGCAGTACTCACAAATTCAAATAAGCTATACACTCAATATCCCTTGTATTGTGATGGCCGCGGTCGTGAGCCAAGTTGTTGAGCGGCTCGGAGGCATGAACTTGAAAGGCGCCTGCTTTGCTTACATAATCCATTCTGGCGGCTAATCACCTAAGCACTAGTACTAAGAACTTTCGTTCGCTGCAGCTATATTCACTGCTATGACATATATCGCCATCGCACTGTATAGAACATGAAAACGGTTCCATGCGTAGAGCCTATGTCCCCACAAACTGATGAATGATCTGTGTATAGCTAGCTTACGCGGCAACTACTAGATTTCAAGTTATATCCCTTCGAAAAACCAATAGAAGGCTACCATGCACACCGAGAGTCATTCATGAAGCAAGTTAAGAATAATGAGAAGCACAGCTCTGCCAATGGTCATACAGTAGGTTTGTTTATAGACGTTCGAACGGTTAAAACTCTTTATTCTTGACTAGTTCTTCTCTGGAGAAACCGAAACGTCAAATTAGTGAATGCGAACTCCAGGCGCAGGAAATTGTGCTTACTGAAGACAAATGTGACATGGCAGTCGGATCCCTTCCCATCTCCCTTTCGATACAGCGTATAGTCGTTGTTCTTCGCCACCTGTGTTTCCCCCGTCCCATCCCACACGTTACTTCCAACCAAAGGATTCTTGAACTTGATGGTGAACAAGTTTCCCAGCCCTCCACCACTGTACGTCATGCTGCCCTCGATGTCGGTGCCAAAAAAGCCAACGACCCACATGGAGAAGCTACTTTGATGGGGGCTAATCGTCTTCGGGGGGATGTTGTAGTCGACCCCGCCGTAGGTGAAGTCGTGCTGTGTCTTTCCTATGTATACGAGCCCACTGACTTCGAGTGTGAGGTCGGTTTCGTTGAAGATGGTGATTTGGGTGGCGTGAGACATATTGAAGGCAGGCTCGTGCGTTGCCAAGTGGAATACCAACTCGGAGATCTCGGGAAGGAGGTGTACAAGTTCGGTCACTGGCATAGTGAAGCAGCTGATGTTGGCGAAAGCAGGGAGGGCTGCGAAGGGTTAAGACGGGGAGTTAATGGAAAAGTGGATACATTTACCCTATCTTTATACCCTCTGGAAATCATGCGTGACCTTCGTTCTCGATGCTGGAAGGTGTTCCAGGAGGCCAAATAATGTCGGTGTCATCCACGAGAAAAGCCACGACCTGGACGATACAAAGATAAGCCCATGCTGCAAGGTTCCTAGCAGTGAATGCCTTGTTCAAGTCAAGTTCTGCTCAGCAATGCCCATAAACATACCTCCGCTGACGGTGCTTTCTAGCACCCGACCGTCAAACTAGTATGTAGAGAGAGAAAGAGAGTAACAACAAGGGAACAACGCGATTCGGGGTTGATTAGCGTCGAGTTTGACAGAGGCCAGGCGGTTTCGTAGGTACCTAGCTCAGGCACTTCGCTGGCGGCCGTTCCATGCTTCGGTTCCTGCCAGTCTCCGATGACCACAGCATGTCAAATGTGTTCAACATAGCCTCTCGATGCCGTGCTATCACACCTCTTGTCTCTAAGTGCCTGTGGCGACACCCTGCATCCAATTACCACTACTATACATACCTGGAACTGCAGCACATCTGTCCCAGGGTCACGAATATTGATCAAGTTAAGGACCTAGTAATGAGTGATACGACTAGTGCGTACCTATTCATGTTTATTCTGTTTCGGAGGGCAAGTATTTCTGCTGTGATAATATGAACTTGGTGCTGTAAGTATGCGGGGGTGGAGATTCTCCTCCGAGTCTTTCTGTAAGTAGTACTACGGCGAGCTCCGATAGGAGCCTGACCAGAGTTAGGCACATAAGGCGCCTATGATTGATTACATAAGCAACAATCAAACGCTAAAATATTAATGCCAAATCAGGGAGACTTGCCTCATGTCGTCCAGCGCCACTTCAAGCCTTTGAAAAGCCAGTAGCATTCAAGTTCAACGCTCATCCACCTGAAGGTCCATGCACAATACTATGTCTTGCTACGTCGTAGTGTTCTTGTAACATTCTGCGACAGATTGCTTCTTATTTTGTAGAATTTACGTGAGGCTCAGTGCACCGTTTCCCGCTGATTCTTAGGATCCTCAGGCTATGGGCATGCCAGCGGGAAGATGACACCATAAACGCCCTTCTAGGTGGAAGTTGTACGCCCTTTTCTTCCTATCTACTACAACGATACTTTTGTTCAAGTTTCTCCTCCCCATATCGACTAGAACATCTGTTACTTACACGAAACCGACAATGTCAAGACCGCGGCCAAAACGACAACGCTCGAAGTCCCTGGACTCAGGTCAAAAGGTGTCCAAACCAAGGGTGGACAAGGCTGGAGACACCGTCAAAGCAGCCATGAGGACCCTCCTACGTGGAGTCACAGAGGCCTCAGACGCATTCTCCCCTCTAAAGAGCGCGGCAGGGGGTCTCAGCTTCATTCTAAATACCGTAGACGTAAGCTAGGACTCTCATTCATTACCCGTGCATTCGCTAAACACCACCCAGCAAATAGGTGACAACAGAGCTGCCGCGGAGAAGCTTTCTCGGCGGATTGAAAAGATCTCATCATACATTGGACGGCCGCAGAGTAACGGTGAGGAAGCACGCCGTTTGGAGCTTTCATGGTACAGTTTACCCTGTTGAGATTGGTCATGAACTAAACGTCCTGGTAGTGAGCTGGACGCTGCTAGACGCATACTCGAACCGTTGGAGGACCAGGGCCGCGTTGGCCGGTTCATTCATTCTTCCCAGAATGCTTCTCTCATCGAGAAGTACATAATTAGTGTAGATAAAGCTATAGCGGATTACCAGGCATGTCTTCGCTCGATATGCTGCTGCGGACACGGCGCTCATATACGGTTCCAGATGTCTCTGATTGAAAACCTGCATAGGGTCAATATGGAGCAGCTTGTGCGTGTATCTTGATACTACTTGAATATTCCTTGCTAATTGTGCTACTGTGACTCTTCCAGACAAGAGGTAGGATTGATTTCGTCTGGTCATCTGGTCGTTAATAACGAATCTCTCGCAGGACAACAGAAAGCCCTAGAGAAGTTAACTCGGGCAAAGGATGCTGGGTTTGATGCATACAGTCAGCGATCTAAGTGCCTTGCGGGCACACGGGTGGATGTCCTTGACGGCCTTCAGCGTTGGGCTACCGGCTCGGACTCTCGTCAAGTATACTGGCTGAACGGTCACGCTGGCAGTGGGAAGTCCACGATCGCCCAGAGCTTCGCTGAGATCTTGGCTGCGGTCGCCGATCTTGGCGCGAGCTTCTTCTGCTCGCGGGATTCACAGCAACGCAGTGATCTGAAGATGATTTTCCCTACAATTGCATATCAACTAGCTAAAGCGAGGAACGTCGATTTGCCGGCGTACAGAGGATCACTACTCCGAGCACTGGAAGCAGATCCAGACATCGCGTTCTCATCTCTTCACAATCAACTACAGAAACTTATCATATCCCCGGCCAAAGAATCTGGAATCAGAACTGTAATTGTTATCGATGCGCTGGATGAGTGCCGAGATCCCAATCCCACTTCCATCATCTTGGACCTGATTTCCAGCGCCATCGTACATGTCCCAGCCGTCAAGGTACTCATTACAAGTCGCCCGGAGCCCCATATACGTTCAGGATTCCGCCTTCCTCAACTCAAGCCACTGACAGAAGTAATGCTTCTTCATGAAGTGAATGCCACATCGGTCGACTCGGATATCAAACTGTTCCTGCGGCATAAACTTGACGTGATAGCTGAAGACCGTCGCGGCGAGCGCATTGGTATCTCCTACGATTGGCCTCTCGATTCGGACCTGGAGATTGTCACGAGAAAAGCCGCCGGGCTTTTTATCTTTGCTGCCACGGTGGTTAAATTTATCGAGACAAGGCGTCATGACCCTCGAGACCGGCTACGGACTATTATCAACAATCTGCATAACTCCAGACACGAAGGGCGGTCAGGTCTCGATACGCTATACCTGAGTATTCTTCTCGAGGTAGCGCCGGATCCCGATGACAGGGAATTTCTCGACAGACTTCGCTCGATCCTTGGATTGCTGGTGATCGCGAACGATTTCCTCCCCCCATCCACCATCGCGGATCTAGTGAACATTCCCCACCACGTCGAGGGAGTACTGGCTACCCTTAGCGCGCTTCACTCCCTTGTAATGGTACCGGATAGTGTAGGCCAGCCCATTCGCTTCCACCACAAGTCCTTCCCAGACTTTCTCACAGATCGTGACCGATGCACAAGCCGGGAATTCCTTATTACACCGGAATTTCATCATTTTACGATTGCTCAACGTTGCCTTCAGGTTATGCGACAAAATTTGAAGAAAAACGTCACTGGCCTTCCTCGTTACGCTACTAACGACTCTCTCGATGACGCTTCACGTGATCAACTCTTCGAAGGAGCCACAGGATATGGCTGCCGACATTGGGCAGACCACGTACTATCAACCCATGAGAACGCACACCTTCTCCAGCTAGAATCCTTTCTTCAGTATTTCCTTACCAGTCAGCAGTTGCACTGGTTTGAAGTTCTTGGACTTCTCCGTGAACTACAACTTGGGGTCGAGTCGCTAAACAGACTTCGGGCTTGGCTTTCTAAGGTACGACTCATGCAATCAAGTTTCTCAAGCGAACTAACGATCTACAACAGTCTGAATTGCCCTACTCATCGCGCAGAAATTTACTTGCCTGGGTTATTGATGGACACAGATTCATTCTTCATGCGTTTGATGTGATCAACTACTCCGTGGCCCACATCTATCACTCCGCGCTACCTTTCGCTCCAGAGAATTCTCTACTCAAAAAGCACCATTGCGAAGATCTAGGTGAGGCCAGAGTGTTAATGGGCCTAGTTTCAACCTGGGACAAATCAATCAAAACGGTGCCGATGCCTGGAATAGTATCTGTGGTGGCATATGCGCACAGTGGGACCATGCTGGCTGCTGGTGGCAACGGCTTTGTTCGCGTGCTTCATTCATCCACCGGAGAGAAAATTTGTAACTTCGCATTCGACTCATCGCATATGCATCACATTGCTGGAGCACTCGCCTTCTCTTCCGATGACTGCATCGTTGCGGCGATAGTAGACGATTTCTTGTACCTGTGGAACATCCGGACATGTGCCAAAAGCACTATCCAAGTCCTAGGTAATATCGGTCGCTGGCTGGGCATTGCGTTCCACCCGAGAAACCATGGGCAGCTGCTGTTGAGAGATAAGCCAGGTACGATGCTTGGTGTATGGGATGTCACCAAATGTCGCCTTGAGCAGTCTCTCTACACTCTGGAAGTGTGTGTCGCTTGTTGCTGGTTGAACGGCAGTCGCCAGAAAAATATTCTCATAGCCTACCAGTCGCATATTGATATATGTGATTGGAATAATATCAGTGGCCCACTCAAGGTAATCCGAACTTGCGCTCCCCATCCGCCTTGGGCTCCACTTCAAGCCGTTGCTTCCTCCGAGGATGGCTCATTCGTCGCGTCTAGCTCGTGTCAGGGATCTATTGTCATCTATGACACGAGCACAGGTCACCCTATTCGTGCCATGGGGAGCCCACTGGCGACGTCGACAAGTATCGATGTGTGCTCCCTACGGTTCTTACCTAGCTTGCACACGGGCACGATCCCTGACATATGCCACGTTCATTGCCCCCTCGAGGCTACCGCCCCCGTCACCGCGATGGTCCTTCGCTCTCAACAACAGCACAGTCACTACGCCGTCGCTTTCTCGGGACATCTGGGCCGTGTCCTATGCCAGTGTCTTGCGTCCTCACCTGTAGGTACTTTGATTGTCACTGGTTCAACAGATAAGACGCTAAAGTTCTGGGAAACGGATTCTACTTCGATTGAAGACTGGACTACGGACTCTACTTCGACCGAAGACCGGGAAACGGGCGTCGCTGCTGTTGACACCCCCAGACCCGTGCAAAGTATGACAGGGACCGTGTGCCCGAGTTCCCATACCTTTTTAAAATCCATCATAAAGCCTTCTTTTAATTGGACAATAATGGAGTCGATTCGGAGTGACGGTTCTCCGTTCGACTTCGACCCGAGATGTATGGCAAGCTACTCGGCGTCATCACTCCTCCATGACGATTACATTCTTCTGTACAACCGGTTTTACGATTCATCGGACTTACGAGAGTGGAGTTCAGAGGAGATCAGAGGTACCACGAAGGCCACTCTCATCGGAATGACTGGCAAGCAAGGGTCCACGGCGTCATATACAACCCAGATCTATCTGCCTCGTATGTCGACACAGGTTCCGTTCAGGCACGGTGTTCCGGGATTCTACTGCAGCTTCGTCGAGCTTGAAGAAGTAGGTCGTTCGCATTTCACGACTCGCTATGTAGGGATCGAATGCTGGAAATTATTTTCCGACCCCGTTAATGGGTCCTACCTTGTGAAGCTCGCAAGGGGAAGGATATCTCAGCAGTCGTTTCGGCGCCGCCCACATCCCCCCGATAGGAGTCACTCTAAGCTCAAACCCGTGCATATAGTACAGCTCTGGGACACGCCTGATCCCTTGGACAGCGCAAGGCTCGTCGTCTACATTGGGCTCTCTTCAGGAGAAAGATACTCTTGCACTTGGGAACCCGCCACGCAGTTTGACCCAGCGCAGGAGAATGAACCACAAACGTTGAACTTTGTGTCATGTGCCAGCGACCACTGTCCCGAGGAACTGTCACACATCCCTCCCTTGTTTGGCTCGAGAGTAGTCCACGATATACCTTTCAACAAAGTCGTCGACAGCAACGGCGCGTCCTGGGTACTGGACGAGAAAGGTCGTAAAATATTATGGGTGCCACCAGCACACGATGGTCATACAGGTAGATGGTGGCGAAGGGAGATGCTCTTACTGCAGGGCGAGTACGACCGGCTCACAGTGCTGGATTTCTCCAAGGTGAACTTTGACGCAGAACGGCCGTTTTGAACTTAGGTGAGTGCAGTCGCTATGCGTATATGTATACAACTCGACGCCAACATGATTCCCTCCTCAGATTTGGAATCATGGCTTCATTGGTATACCTTTCCCCAAGGCTCGTACGAAGACGTCGTGATCCTGTTTTATTCTCTGCTGCGTTATCTTGTTCTTGTATATGGTTTCTAGCGGCCAGTGTACGCCGTTCAGCTTTCGTGCACCATGACCTTCTTGTATACTTTGTACGTTGGAATAGTGACTCGTCAACGACAGAGCCCGTTATCAAAACAGTCGCTGCCGGATTTCTCCTGCGTGTTATCTCTGAGACTCGGAGCCTGCGACGCAAACTTAGTACTGATAGGCCGTGGATGCAGCACGTACCTGAGACAATCTCCTCACTACGTCACCATTACGCGTTCAGAATCCGCATAAGTTGCAGTCAGCTCTCGACCTCTGTGCCGCAGTAGACTGTTTACTACCCCCTGCATCACGAAAAGGTACCACGCTTTACAACAACGTGGCCACAGTGTGTCATCGACCGATAGATGCTTGAGCCTGTCGGAACACATCTTGCTGAACAACCAGCACACGAACTGGAGTGCCTTCCATTCACACCACAATGATCCGTCAACGAAGAGAGAATTAACAGTCCATTTCGTAAGGTACAACGGGTATCGACCTCGAACACTACAAGAATATACATCAGATTAGATAACTACTTTCTGTCCAGAGTTGTACGCAAGAGGGGTGCCTACTTATATCGCTCGCAAGGCTAAGGTACTCTATATTCCACTCTTACTCTCGCTCTCGCGCTCGCGGACTCACACATAGCCCAAGCACTACCACCACCGGATTTCCGTCCACATGAGAGGCAGGAACACGACGCAGGCCGTCCAGAACTAGAAGCAAGAAGCGCAGTTTAAGCTTTCAATACCGAACTCTGTCCTCGGGAAGCGGATAAAAATAAAAACGTACGACTTGAATGCTCTTGAGGAAGTACAGCGGGTACAGATCCCATGAGGGCGTGACATACGTCGTCTTCCCATCTGGACCGCGTACCGCCCGTGGGTGTGTGAACATCACCCAAATGGAATAGAAGGCGACCGAGAAGAAGTGCCAGAAGAGGACGGCCGGAGAGGCGATTATGCTGCACGCAGTGAGAATGGATTCGGAGTGAGAAAGTGGTACGACGGCGGGGACGACGGGGAGGAAGTGAGCTTACCCAGAGAGTAGAGAGACTGGCCCGTTGATGCATTCACCGCCGCGTTCAAAGTACTTGAAGCAGCCTATCCGAAGTACATCGAGGGACTCATCTGCGAAGCGAAGCGGGTTTGAGATTTGCCAATTGGGCTATGAATGACATAACATACCGTCCGCGCCGAAAAGATCGTAGAGCGCCACACTGAGAATGTTGACCGTCGACGCAAGAGCCTTGCGCTGCCAGTGCCAGCGGTGGAGCACCGACGAAATCTCCTTCCAGTCGGAGAAATCCTGCACATGGGCAAAGTGTTCGCGAAGGATGAAGACGTCGTTGAACGCGCACATCATGCCACCGCCCGTCAGTGGATGGCGCATGTTCCAGGAGTCGCCGAGAAGGATGACACCCTCCTTGGTGTGTTTGCCACCTTGCTCGGCCGGGGGCAGGAACGAGTTTGGCATGCGTCGAAGCCGGTCTTTCTCCAGAGCTTGTTGGACAGGTATGTGAAGCGCTGAGGGGAGCTGAGGAGCGATGTTGGTGAGGATGTGTTCCTTGAGATCGGAGGGGAGGGGAGCTTTGACGTCGACGAGCATACGAGTGTCGTGTTCGCCAATTTGGTAGAGCAGCACGGGGCCGGCACCTTTGACGAGGACGACTGTGCCGTGCTTGTCTATGGGTAGATGGGCATCTTCGAGAATGGTGCCGACGAAATGACTCTTGGTCTCTGGCTTGACACCAGCAGTGCCCATGACCGTCGACCTGAAGTTCGAGAAACACCCGTCGGCAACGATAGTGAGGTCGCCAAAGAACGCCTCCTTCTCGACAGAACCCTCTGCTTTACGCGTCGCGCGCACGCCGAGTATACGTCCCGTGAGTGGACATTCAATGAGTTCCGACACGGTTGCCTCGATGGTATCTACACCCTGTGCAGCTCTTGCTTTCTTGCGCAGCGCCTGGATGAATCGCCCGTGGTGGAAGGAGCGACCAGTACGACCGTCAGGGTAGGGTATATGCACGGGCTTACCGTCCATGACAACTGCATACCCATGCACAGGCACCGCGTCGATACCCTCCAGACAAGACTCGAGACCAAGCTGCTGGAGAAGAGCAGTGCCTCCAGGTTGCAAGAGCTCGCCAACGATCCTGTCTGGCTCCGAAAGGGACCGTTCAAGCAGACATATCCTGAGGGGTTTCGTTGGTCGTGAAGAGGAGAGGGCGTGTGCGAGAGCGCAACCAGCGACGCCGGCGCCGACGATGACGATGTCGTACGGTTGGGACCACATTTCTGAGTTGGAGGCCATTTCTGAGAGCACCGACGACCTTTTGAAGCTTTCCGGGAGTGGCTGGATGTTGGCTCTGGCCCCGCCGACGCCGTTCGAGACTGGGGAGGGAGGGAATTATCAGACCACCCTGCTTTCTGAGTATTTAAATGATGCGACGGAAGAGCGCATCAATTTACGATCGTCGGCTGTCTCAATCGAAGGCCACGCGCCATCATGTCCTGAAATGGAAGGGCGCATCATTGATCGACAGGAGGAACGGTCTGTGCTTGTCTTCGTCGTTCTGCGACCTCTCCTCGTCGTGCTTGACGTCGTCTGCAAGTGTGGATTGGTACAAAGTTTAATTGTTTACGAGAACGAGACAGGAGTGGCTATCTCGTCGGCTAACGCATCTGAGTGACGGAGTCTCAAACAACTATGCGCTCCAAGTCCGTATGTTTTCGCAACCTCCTCCGTTCCTTGATATCGTCCATCGCGACCCCTTCACCAACGCACACCTTTAGACACCAGTGGTCATAATATCAAGTGATTTTCTCTTCAAGCTCGCGTGACTGCTGGAACCTGCAACCATATCAACTCTGCTTCGTGTTCGACTTCCACAACCTGCTCCGAAAGGTCTCGCAGCTTGCGCTAATTCAAACGAGGACAGGAGACGAGAAGGGTCCAGAGAGTGCCTAGGAAAAGGGTGAAAGGTGGCCTTAGAATGTGCGTGCGAGCGGTGGCCATCGTTTCTCTTCCCACATCCATTTGACTGACTGTGTTTTCTCTTTCATCACATACCTCTTTCAACTTTACAGCGACCCGTGGCTCTGACACAGCGAGTTGCAAGCCGACAAACGGACTTTGCTACTAATTCGATACAAGACTGAAGGCCTTCCACTACAAATCTCCTAATCACGTGAAGTGCAGAGGTAGCACCTTTGAACGCGCTCAAGCAATCTCACGATGAGATTGGACGCGTTCACCTCACAGCTGAGGGCAAGCACGTCCTCTGCAACCCACCGTCAACAAGAGGCCGACCCGATTGTGCCTGGTAGTCCACCTCCGTACTCCCCAGAACCCCCGGAGTCGGTCCCTCTCTCCCCTTTCTTGGTTAGACGTTCCTCCTCCACTCCTCACCTGAACTCCCCACCACTGCCCTGCGCTGAGCCTAGGCTTTCCAACACTCATTCATACTCCCAGACCAATTCACGCAACCCGTCTTCTTCAGCTCTCTATAGCCACCCAGCCCCACGACATCGAGCGAGCTTTTCCCGAGAAGAGACAGATGAGGATACAGACGCGGCCACTTCTGGAGACGACACGGTCGTGTATAGGTCTCCCAGGCAAACAATAGCTGGAAGTCTGAGGGAGAGATTATTTGGCAAAGGGAAAGCTCGCGCAGATCATGGCGAACGGACTCGACTGATCAGCACGACGCCTGGTGTCCACGGAGCAGGCGAGACAGAAACAGAGGGAGAAGACACGGTGAGTAACATCTCCACAACCGCTCTTCATTCCATTTCGCTGCGAATCCCGGCACCCCGCAGCTATAACCAATATCCGTTCGCGACTGTTCTTCAGACATAGCTTGATTTTGTCCTATTCCCAATTGCCTTCCCCAGAAATTCGATCAAACCATGCTGAACGCGCCCTATCTTACCCCAACAGCCCCGCAACCTCCCAACCGCGCGTCTGCGAACGCCGACGCTATCCAGTCTCTCCGCACATTCACCG
>JAXQGX010000525.1:0-13860 GCA_037040455.1 Irpex sp. P115-07
TGGCATCATCAACGCAATCCATTTGTACAAGAGCTGCTAAACGAGAAGTAGATTGACGGTATGAATCCGTCTCATCACTACTTCAAACTCAATCCACGAGTGTCAGACGTGATAGATCAACGGTGCGTGTTGTTCGTCGTGCATGCTCGTTCTATATCTGACATATAGGATCTCGTTTTGCAGATCTAAACGGTAATGCTATCGCGGCGCACCGTTCGAAAGAAGCTGCACGAACGCTGACCCAACGCATCTCTCTCGCAGAAACCCTGTTCTGCCACAGTGCCACCTATCTCGTCTGTTCGCGTTTAGATGCCCTCTGCGCCGAACGCTCACGTCCAATGGTCCATCCCTGTATCCACCTCATTCATGCTCTACGTTGTTGACAGGTCTCATCACATTCAATGGCAAGCTGGAATTGAATTCACTTCGCGTCAACTGGCTGGGAGAGTGCCCCGGGATACGGCATCAACGCGTTACGGCGTTGCTGCCTAGGTGCATACGTTGCGTATACTTAGCCTTACTACTCACAGATGCTCTTCAGCTCTCCAGTCGCATTCAACCATATTATCCGTGAAGCTGCGCCAAAAACGTGGCCACGAGCGCGTACCGCCACGACCCGGAAATGGGAATCACCGACGCACGCAAACGCCCATATCCTGTACGTCCAGCACGCAGCTACCACGAGGCGTATACTCCTCACGTCGTGCACGTCTCTCCATCTCTCTCTCTCTGCAACCACCACCTCAGTCTCGCTCGTCGCACACCAAACTTCATCCTTTTTCACAACACTCAATCTCAAGAAACTCGTAGCATGGCATCCGTCTCGGACGCAACTGATCCTCGTTCTATCATTGACCCCGGCGGCACTCTCGAAGCCCAAACTACGGTCGCTGCGGTCGCTCCCACACGCACGTTGCAAGGCGCTCCGCCTCAAGAGCGGAGCAGCGACGTTGATGCTTCGATGAGCACCGTTACTCCCTCTTCTCCCCAAGATTCAGCTGGAGTTGGTGACGCCGTTGCCCTAGCCGCGGTCGAGACGAGCTCGTCTGGCATGGGTGCCATCGACGTCATTCCTGCGCCCCCTCGTTCGTCGAGTGCTAGTGGCCCCATCCCTTCTCCTCGTTCATCTCTCGTCGGCGGCGTTACTGTCCCAACCGTCGTTGAGACGAACTCAACTGGAGACACCGCTCCTCCCTCCCACAGTCTGTCGAGCGACGGTCGCTCCGGACATCCTCAAGTCAACGACCCCACTGTCGAAGCTCTTATCAAGACGGGCTCGAGCGACAGTGGTGTTGTCGTCGCCCACGGTAATACTTCGCTTCGCGGTGTGTCGGGTGTACGCATTTCTGGCCGACCTCAGGATTCAGGTGCAAGCAGGCAAGTCACCGCTACCGCCGCGGGCGAGACGGGTTCGAGCGACACTGGCGCAGGCTATGTCACCTTCACACCTCTCGGTCTGTCGAGTGCACGCAGCTCTACACCCACTCGAGGTTCCGCCGCCGTTGACGATAGCGTCGTCTCCGCCGTGATTGGCACAAGCTCAGACGGCACTGGTGCCGTCAATATTGACACAACTCATGGTCTTCATGGTTTGTCGTCGCCGCCGCTGCCTCGCCCCAGCACTTCACGTACCTCTGTCAACAATCGCACAATCTCTGGTCCTGATGTTGAAGGCTCCTCCGTTCTTTGTGGCGCAGCCGAGTGCAGTTCCGCTGACCAACTCCAAGAAGTTGCGGAACTGCTCAAGCACGCAGGAAATCTTCTCTCGCATCTCGGTAGCTCGCATGCTCTGAATGTCCGTGCACCTCCTAGTGACAACAAGTGCACATCTTGTTCTTGTGCTTGCGCTCAGAACCCACAACCCCCTCCCTCCCTCTCTGAAGATGCAAGAGCTGCTTCCGCTGCCACTGCCACTCCAGCTCCCGCTGCAGCCACAAGCGGCAAAGGTGGGATGTTGGATCATCAGGCTGAAGATATTCAAGACCCTTGTTCTTCTGGCCCACCTCAGAAGGGTCCTCAAGAGATCCAGCAGCCCTCAAGTGCTGCACAGCAAGCCCCGCTTGGACAGCTCACCGGTTGGGCTGCAGTGGAGAAGGCACTCAAGGAATTTGATCAACAAGAAATCGGTGGATACAAGGAAGATATTGACTCCCTGCTTACCTTTGTATGTTCTTGTCCCGCTCTCTTCCCTTTTGCGTACAGAACTCAATTGTGTTGACTACACCTATCTAGACTGGTCTATACTCTGCAGTCCTCACTGCCTTTGTCATTGTCTCCTACCCTCTCCTCCAGGATCCCAATCAAGCATCTGCTTCCATGTCCATGTCCACTCCATCCACTCCCTCCTCCCCTTTCCAGCCTTCCATCTCTGCCATCCGCATCAACATCCTCTGGTTTGCCAGCCTTGTGATCAGCTTAGCCACTGCATCATTTGCCATCCTGGTCAAACAGTGGCTCCGAGCCTACATGGCCTTTGCCACTGCCTCACCACAGGGCCAACTGCGGGTCCTTCACTTCCGCCGCAATGGGCTCACTGCCTGGCGAGTATTCGGAATTGCATCTTCTCTTCCCCTTCTCCTCCAAATATCACTGGCTTTGTTTTTTGCTGGCCTTTGCATTTTCACATGGGATGTGCACCCCACTCTGGGCAAAACCACTCTACCACTAGTTGGTGCATGGGCTCTCTTGTTCCTGGTGGTCACTATAGCACCATTATTCTCAGCTCGCTGTCCATATACAACTCCCGCTCTTGCAGGCATCACACAGCTTACTCGCACTCATGTGTCTGCTGTTCTTATACACATCATCATGAAGTCTATTCCTTGTGCTGTTGTTGGCATGCTCTACAAGATGTTTGATTGGATAGATGATCTCTCCAAACATCCTGGTACCACCAGAGGTTACCAGCTCTTCTCCAGACTTGATGAGCAGCTCAAAGCTTACAGGCCCTGGAAGCCAGTCGAGGAAGCAGACATGATAAAAGATGTGCAGCTTGACTTGAAGATCTTAGCCTATGCAGATGCTCTGCAGGCAGATGATCACTTGCTCAGAACTACTATCACAAGTGCTCTTGAGCAAAGCGAAGCCAACTGGGTTCAGCTCATTGAGTTTGCTGTGCAGATCATTGGCAACCGTGCACCTCTAGTGGATAGTGACATCAATCCAAAGCACATCTCTGATGTGTGCGGATCACTTTCACCTGTGGTACAAGATGTTATCAGCAATATATTCAGAGCATATGTTGCACCCAAACTTGCTGCAACAAATACCAGTGGTGTCACTGGTGTGACTTTTCCAAAAACCTGGGATGCAATAGTCTGGTGTGCATTTAACATCTACATATGCATTCCAAATCCTTCTCCACCCTTTCTCCCTCTACATCTTAAGCCAGAACAGATGAACAGTATGACCAGCAAACCACAGGTTGATGCCACCAAGAGATGGTATTCTGAGGGCATTGCTTTTGCTGTTGCTCTATATCATGCCTCTCATATTATGCCTGCTGGGATTCCCACAAGAGGAGAATATGCACCATTGCAGCTTACATTTCAATGGGCTTTGCAAACCAGTAAAGAAGACATACCAGTGCAGAAGACACTAATGAAGCAGTGTTTCATATTTGATTATGCTATCATTTGTCAAATATTTGATACTGTTTACACAGATGAAAATAGTAATTGTGTCTAATAAAACTGGCTTTAAGTTTAATCCTACTGATGCTCAGCTTTGACCTTCAGATACTCATCAATTATCAAATGTCATCCACAGCATAGTGGACTATGCTAGCAATGATTTCCTGGACCTGAAGGCTACAGAGATCCTGAAACTCTTACTACTCTCTGTGAGAGTGATGTATGGCAAGATTCATGACAATCAGGACAGCAGGCCAAGATGGTCTTCTGTTAAAGCAGCACAATGGAAGCGGACCTTTATCTGGCTTGCTCATAGATTATGGTTTCTGCGTTTATTTGGAGATCTATCACCAGATGAACTTGCAGCATTACGACAACTTGCAAGATCTGGCTGGGGAGAAATTCCTGATCCAACAGAAGACTCCTCACAGGAAGCCTTGCCTCTTCCAGACTTTTTCTACTACATGCTTTGGAGGATAGCTGGAGAGGATTTGTCACAGATCCCTAGCCAACATTTTCAGCTTCTGCGAATTGCACACATGTCAGGTCATGAGCAATATGCTATTTGGGACAAAGGATGGGACATGGCTCGGGAATACAGGAGAAATCCAGGAAACCTGTATCCACCTGGAACTGAGGATGATGAAGTTCAAGGCATCAGGACATGTGCACCACTCCAAGACACCCCAAATTCCATCCCAAATTACCCTGTAGTTGATGCAGATGAACTTGATGTCTATGAAAGGTTACAGCAGGAGCAACCTACAGACATTTCTGTAAGTTTCATGTTGCTTGTCTCAGAAGACTTCCATGACTCACTACATGTATGGCATCATAGGATGTTTTCCCTTCAGAGTCTAGAGCTCCCTCAGAAACTGAAGTCAGAGCTGCGCACATAGCCATGCAATATTCCCCGAGCTATCCACAACCAGTTGGTGGTGTCCAGCCTGAACAAGGACTATCTCTAATGTGAGTTCAGTCATCTGAGAGCTGTGAAGGTTTGATTTGACTTTATTTGATATAGGCACAAGACAACTCACATGTCAGAGGACACAGACCCCTCACCTGGTGAGAGACAGGACAATAGCCATGATGGAGATGGCCCTAAGAAGGTATGTCAGTGGTTGGGAGAACTCCACTAATAGAGTGCTCACCATATGTTCTCAGTAGCCTGGACCTGCAGTTGAACCTGCAGAGGCAGCAGAAGACACTGCTGAGCTTGAAGATGGAGTGATACATCAAGCCTCGGCAGAGGGTGGGGCTGCTCTAAGTGTTACCAATAGTTGTTCTATGCCAGCAAGTTTGCCTGCAAGTTCCCGTGATGAGGTGGTATGTGATACACACCTATTGGACATACCTTGCAACATGACTCACTAACATATTTTCTGCAGATCCCAGCCGAGGCTCGAGATGGCTCGGAGGTCACCGCGGACAATGTGCGAGCCTATCCAATTTCAGATTGTGCTGCTTCCCCGCTTGGTGACGATGCCGTGGACGAAGACAACTCGCAGCACACGGATGACTCTGCGGCGGGGAGCTCAAATACTATCCAAGGGTATGTCACCAATTTGGTTTGTCCAAAAGCCAACTGAAATGGAACTCACAGATCAAGTGTCAAACCGAGCGCCGAATGCGCTCTCACCAGCAAAGAGGTCGTTATTGGTAATTTGGATGAGGAGCAGGCAGCAAAGGCGAGGGCTGTGGAATAGAGAGCATGAGTGTCGAGCACGGGGATGAGAGCACTACATGTTTCAAGAATAGTTTGTTGCGGAATGTGGTTCATCTTGTGTCAGTATTATTTGGTGTCGTCGAAATGTTTGTATTTGATCAATGGAAGAGGAAGTCAACACGTGACGATCAAATAAATGAGACGACCCGGGAATTGCGGCAGTATATTGGCTATATTGGCTGTATGCGAAAGACTACGTCGACCATAATTTACATGTGTAGAACCTGACAGATTCAACCTGTGTGTGCAGTTAGACTGAGTTAGTTGACACAAACGAGAGACATGGCAGCGACACACCTTGAAACTTCATTTGTCTCCTACCCTCCATCATCGACGATCACCCTACACCCTGCACCTCACACATCTATCAGAAGGGCCAACGTTTGCTCCATACGCGCACATAGTTCGTAGCCGCGCCTTTGACCGCGCGCCGACAGCCCATGGTGAAACATGTGAGCTCGTCTTCAGGCTCTCAGTGGGTTGGTTGACAACGACGACGATCCTAGTTAGGCTTGCCGAAGGTGGTACAGACCGGGGTACAGAGGAGTAGCATCCACGGTGCATGACATTATTTGAAGATAATAGCCCCGTCAGTTTGCGCAGGTCAGGCTGAGCGCAGAATGAAACGGTGCGAGGATGAGACGGAGGAGTGGCTGCGAGAGGCGAGAGGAGGGAAGGAGCGGGAGGAGATGGGCTTGCGAGAGCGCGTTAACGAAGCGTGTAGCTGTCTCACCGTATGTCCCATTGACGTACGGAGTACGAATGAATGGGATCGCAAATATGCAGGACCATTGCAAATGCGTCCGTCCAGGCCGAGAACGTGCAGAAACGCGTCAGCAGTCTTTGTCGCAGAAAGTCGAATTTAGCATTGTGAACGGACGGTGACAGTACGACGTGCAGAGACTATGTGGCGCGTCGCACCGTCATTCACAACGACAACGTCGACTGTGGGTCCTGGTGAGCGTATTGCGATCTCTTCAGATGTCGCAGCCACTGAGTGTTGAATAGAACAGGATTTACCTTGAACCGGGCCTTTGAAGAGACTAGGAAGAGGGTAAATTTCCGAATACTGATAGGGTGAAGCAACGACGGGATTGCAGCGAGCAGACAGACGGAAATGTCGGAGGCGGACGTCGACGCAGCTGACGAAGCTACAGTCAAAAAATATGCCCGCCAACGGAGAGCGGTCATGCATTAGGATGAATTCCGAGTACGACGAGCAGACCGATAGCAATACGTTACCGCGCAGAGCCTGTGAGTCTCATCGTGAGCGATGTCGAGTCCAGCAACTCGGAGATGGAGCGACGTACCGTAGACCTCGCGAAGTTTCTCGCTCGACATGGTCACCCTCTTCACTCTTCAGTTAATCGGCCATGAGTGAGAATACGTCGACGTCGAAACGTTAGAGCAGCGAGTGAGAACGGATGGTGTTGGTCGCGAGAGAAGACGCGTCCGCGGTGGCGTTTCCTCAACTGGTTCGAGCTCGGTCCGAACTCCGCTCATCTCCCTGCCTTCCTCGACGACCACGACCCCGTTCACCCACCTTTGCAGCTTACTTGTAGTACTCCCATGCATGATGATGCGCATATGTGAGGTGATCCCACTTCTAGCCACGAACGCTTCCGCCGTGGACTAATTGACTGACTGTTTTCTCTCCCAACAGCCACCAGAGCCGTATGTGTTCGAAGGCCATGTTACAGCTCGGCGTGAGGACCACATGTTGCTCTCCCACACGTCCGTAGCTCCCGTCCTCAACTATTCGATACGCCAACGCTCCTACAGCACCCTCGTCACTCCATGTATGCACTCAGGTAGGTTCGCCGTTTCACGAAGGTTCCCTGGTTCCAAGGCGATCCCTCCGTGGTAGGCCATTGAACACCAAGGAGGGAGCGATGCAGAGATAGATGAGTGTATGGCGATCGTTGGACGATAGTGAGTAGCAAGACGCTTCCTGCTTCCCGCCCCACGGACTCACCCTTGCGCTCTACTAACTTTGAAGTCTTCATTTCATCTCAAGATAGAACCTCGACATGACAGACTCAACGCAAACTCAACATTTGATGGAGCTCGTGTAGAGTCTAATGACTGGTATGTCCACATCTTACATCTCTGCAGATCGCTCAACATATGATGGAACCTGGGCTATGGGCCCTTGATAGTACGTCCCTGGAAGAAGTCGCAAACGAGCTTCCTCCGTCCCTACCCCTCACGTCCTCGGTACCCCATAAATCTCACTACCCCACTGCTCGCCAACGGTTCTGCCCAATCACTTCTTCCCTTCGCGTTTACGAGAGAGGTCTTCGCGGAATATCCCTCGACAATCGAAGAAGAACGCGGGCATCATTGGGCGAGCATGAGTTCAACCGCTCGAGGGCTTGACCATGTGAACGAAGCAAGTCGTAGACAGCTCGCGTGCGTCGTATCGCGTCATAGAACCAGCCTTCACGACCATGGAGAAGACCTCACAGAGCAGAATGAAGCCGAGGAATCGTTTGCTCGTCGTCGATGCATATTGACGGGTGGCTGCCAGTTTGAACATTGAACTAGTCAAACCAGTGAGTCATCTGTCCGTATCAGTGCTCAGTGTTTATCCTTACGTTCTAACAACGCAATTGAACCGTCCGTATCCACGCCTCCTGGTACCAGGTACTCCAGGCCCTTCCAAGAAAACGGATTCGCGATGCAGGAGATCAGGTGTCGCTTCGAGTGGGACATTGTATTCTCGGTGAGTACACCTCGCTCAGTTCAAGATTCGTTGCTTACGCTCTCTTCACAGCAAGGCCCTCTCTGCCGTTCATCGTGATGCGACGCCCTGTCAGCCTTACTACGTCGCACTCTAGCCCGGGCAATCACCAATGTGCAACCCCTACGCGCTCCTCTCTGGGTTACACTCAAGGTTGCTTAATAACCTGTAGAAACCCTTCAAACCCGTCGCACCTCCAAGAACTAAGCGCAATCGTAATCGAAGGATATGGCCCGTGGGTGATGGAGCTCGAGGGCGGGAATCTCGCCATCGAGAGACCTCACTCATTCGCATACTACCCCCGTGCTCCTTCATCGTAATCATGTCTGATAGTATTATATTATTTTATGTGTGATATACATTTAGCACACTCAATACGGTAATTATCAACCTCAAAGGTCATGTTTTGCATCGTTTGCGTATGGAGGACACTATGGAACCTCTCGCGTCCTCGCATGCTCGTTCTCGTACCGTCTCAGCCAGCCAACAGATTGGGCTGTGTGCCTTCAGACCAGCTGTCCCAAACCGTTGTTGCTTCGTGTTCGTTGTTGCCGGCACGCCGAGCGCGTTAGTCTCACGCGAATATCAGTGTCGACGACTACCAGCGAACGTATTGTCCGCAGTCGGCGAGAGTTGCGATGATGAAAGCAGTACGATCGGATGGGAGTACGATGAGACTGTGACAGGGAGAGCGTCTCAAAGCCGCCAGCTTGACGATGCACGTGCGGGTGCACTGGGGCATATACCAGCGTTACGACCGAGCAATGTAAGGAAACGAGTGCTGGGTAAAATGTAATCAGTACGATATCGTACTGTGACGTGTAGAACGATGCGTACTAACCGCTTACGACGACGGCCAGGTCCTTGGCTCTAAGAATGCTCGGGTTTAAGGTAGATCGTTTGAGTATAACACGACATAGGTGGAGTAACATACCACCTCCCTGTACGAACGAACGCAGGTCGTTAGTGACGAGTGCAAGCAGGTGAGATGTACGAGATAACTTACCGTTTTGGAGAAGCATCATGACCGCGTATACCGAGGTATTCTACGATCGTGGTCGCACGGTCGCAGGTAGTAGCCAGTCGCTCTACGCGTAGCTCACGAAAACTACAAATATCGAGCATGGCGTCGATCGAGACCGCGACGTTTGACGTCAAATGGGGAGAGTGACACTTGTTATCACATAGTTTTGACGGCAGTGACGGTGAAAACACGAGTATTTGCTCCCATTCGGGCTTGATTCCGCGCTCGAGAAGAACGTAAATTGACTGTTCTATAGGTTTCAGCCAGAGTCGTCAGGAATACGAGACGACAGGAACCATACCCCGTAATAGTAGCACTCCGGTAAGACGGGCTGTCATAGGCCGTCATGATTTGGGCATTGAGTTGGCATTATATACGTGTTTGCGTTTGTGTCGCCCAGGTCGTTACCGTGGCCAATCTACTTGTTGAGCCGAGAACGATGTCAGAATTGCGAGAGAGGACGGCGGCGTTCCTCGTGCCTACGAACGCAACTTGCTCGCAGCATCGAAGACGGCCTACGGGAGTCCTCGAACCCGCCGTACCTGTCCGAGTCCGAGGATGCTTGGGCTGGAGCAGGGGTGAACTGACATTGCGAAGACTGGTGTGAATATCCTCGTGCACGTTACAGCCAGCAGAGGAATGGTGTATAATTCACTGGCAGGAGACAGTTGAAGACAGCAAGTGGAGTCTAGAGATGACTAGAGACAAGGGTCGCGGAAGATGTTGCACGATATGGGCAGGTATGGGCTTGATGGGACGAGTTGCGAGATTAATCGCGAGTGGACAGGGAGATCGCGTTTGTTCAAAGGACTGGGGCTACAAATGCGTTGAGGGAAGTCCAGGTGGGCGAGGGAACGGTACAAGACGTCAAGGAAAAGTCTCAGTAACATAGCAGGCGACGACTCACCGGCTAGAAGTTCATCTACGGCCTCCTCTCTCACATGATCACGCCCACTACTCCCTCCAGTATACAGCTTCAGACGGTTGCATCACACGTGCGAGGTGATCGGTGTCCGTGTCGTCGCAGGTGTACTGTAGTAAGAGCACCCTGTAGCCGTGTTCCGCGAGCGTGGAGCTTGACGCATTAGCGGCCAAGTCTTGTTGCGTACAGTAGGGCTGATCTGGTTACTCTAGTAAGTCCAGAGGTTCTCGAGGAGGCGTGACAAGGCACTTACCGAGCTGTACTGAGTGAGGACATGGAGGTTGTGCGTTGAGCTGCAAGGGCGGGCGGCCCGAGGATATCTCAACGAGTCGGTGCAGACGCCACCACCCATCTTGCTGCGAACCTTCATGATACCACGAACAGTGTCGCAACAGCAACCTAGGACGAGTGTCGTACATTGACCGTAGCTGAGGCAGATGTGCTATGGGAGTGTAGTGGTCGTGACGAGGGAGCTAGTAGGTGAGTGGATCGTCCGAAGTTGCCCACCACCTCGAGTTGACTCGCGTTTCCGACCCTTTCAGCTGACCTCCATTACGTTTTAGAGAGTAGTTTGTATACTAGAAACGCTCAATCAAGCGATTAGACCACTCTACACAGTTGCAGCGACCATAAACGACTCAGCTATAAGAGCCAGACCATGAAATCCACGGCGGTCCGAGCCCAGCTTGTATACAACCTGGTATGTTTGAAATATGCCTCACCGCGACGTAGGCTCGCTGAATATGCAGAAGATGGGAGGAGATACAGCAGACGAGAGAATAATGGTCACTGGGCAACTACGCTAGAGCGTGTCACAGGGTCTCTAGCCTGCAGGTAAGTTCTCTCGGAGTCTTCTTACCATGTCCGTCACTAAAATCAGTACTGCGTTACCAGCCCCTCTCGAGCTCTATAGCCTACCTGAGGTGGGGCGGCCAGCCAATGAACCTCTAATAAGGAGAAAGTGCACGCCGATCACGTCGCTACCTGTGTATAACCGGGATCGAGTTCCCTGTTCCCCAGCTCTGCCCGTCGTCTCGTGCACACCAAGAATGCGGTCCTCGTTTGAGTGCACCGTATGCGGGAGGCATGCGCTCTGCCTGAGAACGCTCCGGATCATGAGGTATAGCTAGGACGAACGAAGAGCTTGCCCCCGTTGTCCCGCAAAGTGTGGGTAGCCTCCCTTTGGCTGTCCTTGTGAGAAGATCCCACTCTAACGAATGTGTATCCGTGACAGGTGTGTCGGTACGCGTTCTCTGTTACTCGAGGTGGCACGGAGGATCCTACGTGCATCGACCAAAGTAATGCTTTGTCGTTATTTCGTTGCGTGAAGCTCTTGTGCCATTTCGCTTCGCTTCGTCTTACTCGATTGTAGACTCACGCTCAAATCGCAATCAAAATTATACGGCTTTTCGCCTCTAATTGCGCTGGTCATGGTGAGATACCAGAGATACTTCCGTGTCATGTGCGATATCACTCATCGTTTGCTTCCCAGGATAGATTACCAAGCTATGTGTGTGTCTTTGGTGGCTCTGGGCTGATATTTGGGCTGAACCGGTGCGCTCCCATGCTTACTTGCGCTAAATGAATACACACTGACACCGTATTATTTATTTCCATAGTTCATAGGTTCTCCTCGTCTCCCTGAAGCAATGGAATACGAATATTCGGTATCGATCGCCTGCAAAATACCTGCTGCGCCGCAATCGTCTTTGGCATCGTAGGATCTACCCACTCCGTCTCGGCCAATGTACGTTGCTACTGATAACAAATATCTTCAGTTCCACTCCAAACGGACTCGACGACCGCTCCGAGCGTTGATGCAAGCGCGTATACCATGGACCTGGAAATGGGAATCACCGACAGCCAGAAACGTGGACGTGACGCTCGGATTCTGCCAACGAGAATACAGGGGCAACTTGACGTCTGTCAGATACGTCTCAGTGCACAGCGTCGGCTGGCGCTCCCCTTCTCTCTCTGCAACCACCATCTCGCACTCGCTCGTCGCGCATCCAACCTCGTCTCTCAAGAACATTAGATCGCGTTTCGCAATACCCAGCCCCCAATAAAGTCGGACCATGGCTTCAGTCGACGCGAGTGACGCTCGTTCCATCGTCGATCCCGGCGGTACTCAAGAAGCTCCTGCTACGGACTCTGCGGTCGCTCCCACGCGCACGTTGCAAGACGTTCCGGCTCAAGAGCGGAGCAGCGACGTTGATGCTTCGTTGAGCACCGCTAGTTTCGCATCCCCTCACGGCTCAGCTGGAGTTGGTGACGCCGCTGCCCTAGCCACGGTCGAGACGCGCTCGAGCGGCATGGGTGCCGTCGATGTCATTCCTGCGCCTCCACGTCCGTCAAGTCTGCACAGCCCCATTCCTTCCCCCCGTGTATCTCTCGTCGGCGACGCTACTGTCCCAGCTATAGTCAAGACGAACTCGAGCGGCGACGACGCTCCTCCATCCCACAGTCTGTCGAGCGACGGTCGCTCCGTGCTTGCTCAAGTCATCGACACCACTGTCGAAGCTCTTATCAAGACGGGCTCGAGCGACAGTGGTGTCGTCGACGTCCACGGTACTACCTCGCTTCGCGGTGCGTTGGGTGCACGCATCTCTGGCCAACCTCAGGATTCAGGTGCAAGCAAGTGTGTCGCTGCCGCCGCGGGCGAGACGGGTTCGAGCGACACTGGCGCAGGCCATGTCACCTTCACACCTCTCGGTCTGTCGAGTGCACGCAGCTCTACACCCACTCGAGGTTCCGCCGCGGTTGACGATAGCGTCGTCTCCGCCGTGATTGGCACAAGCTCAGACGGCATCGGTGCTGTCAATATCGACACAACTCATCGTCTTCATGGTTTGTCGTCGCCGCCGCTGCCTCGCCCCAGCACTTCACGTACCTCTGTCAACAATTGCACAATCTCTGGTCCTGATGTTGAAGGCTCCTCCGTTCTTCGTGGCACAGCCGAGTGCAGTTCCGCTGACCAACTCCAAGAAGTTGCGGAACTGCTCAAGCACGCAGGGAATCTTCTCTCGCGTCTCGGTAGCTCGCATGCTCCGAATGTCCATGCACCTCCTAGTGACAACAAGTGCACATCTTGTTCTTGTGCTTGCGCTCAGAACCCACAACCCCCTCCTTCTCTCTCTGAAGATGCAAGAGCTGCTTCCGCTGCCGCTGCTAATCTCGCTCCCGCTGTAGCTACAAGCAGTGGAGGCGGGATTGTGGATGATCAGGCTGAAGATATTCAAGGCCCTCATTCTTCTAGCCCGCCTCAGACGAGATCTCAAGATACCCAGCAGTTCACAAATGCTGCACAGCAAGCTCCACCTGGACAGCTCACTGGTTGGGCTGCGGTGGAGAAAGCCCTCAAGGAATTCGACCAACAAGAGATCGGTGGATACAAGGAAGATATTGACTCCCTGCTTACTTTTGTGAGTTTCCATCTCACTTCTTGTCATTATTGAACTCAACTACCAAATTCATCTCTGTCTAGACTGGTCTATACTCTGCTGTCCTCACTGCCTTTGTCATTGTCTCCTACCCTCTCCTCCAGGACCAAAATCCCTCATCTGGCTCCATGTCCACTCCCTCCACTCCCTCCTCCCATTTCCAACCTCCCATCTCAGCCATCCGTATCAACATCCTCTGGTTTGCCAGCCTGGTGATCAGCTTAGCAACCGCATCCTTCGCCATCCTAGTCAAGCAGTGGCTGCGAGCCTACATGGCCTTTGCCACTGCTTCACCACAGGGCCAGCTCCGTGTCCGCCACTTCCGCCGCAGTGGCCTCACCGCCTGGCGAGTCTTTGGGATAGCATCTAC
>JAXQGX010000526.1:0-13311 GCA_037040455.1 Irpex sp. P115-07
CGAGGGGGATAACGATACTGGCTATAGCAAAAGTCCGATACAAAGCAAAGCAAACACAACGTATATAGTAGCAAATAGTCGTCGTTATCGTATAACGTTCGTTGGGAGATGGAGGAGGCATATAGGGAAGGCGAGCGGAAGTCTAGGGATCATGATACGGGTCTCGTCATGGCAATCTCGCGGGGACATTCGATTTCGTGGGCAAAATGGGGGAGGGAAAGGGAAAGGGGTGGAGAGACTAGACCTTGAGACAAGTCTTGCCGTCAAGCGCGAGGGTGTATCCCTGCGCGCAAGTGTCGACGCGGCATGCACCGACGATGCAAGACACGCCCACTGCGCCCTCAATTGTAGTGCAGTCGTACCTGGATAAGTAGCGCGATCAGCAACAGTCGATAAGACATGTTAGGGTAATAGGGCGAGATAGTACGAGAGAAAGCCACCGAGGATCGTCCAAGATTGTCCCCAGCCTAGAACGTCCGGTTGACGATCGACTGGGCGATACTCCCAAGACACGAAACGCCAAGGTTACGAGCATCGGGACAGTAGGGAAGTAGGATAGAGTGTGCGCGCGATACACGATATGCAATACTCACTTTGAATCGGACAGACCGCAGCCACCGCACGACGTCAGATCCTCGCGATCGTCTACGCACTCGAACCCCTCCTGAATCAACTGCTCCACGGTAATGGGCGACGACTGGGGTGAAACGGGACACGCGCGCATGGGCCGCGGGCAGAGGTATTGCGAGATTGACTTTTCGCCGGTGATGGGTTGTTGCTGGGGTTCGTCACGCTTGCGGTAGCCAGAAGGTGCGGGAGCTGGCGCACGCTTGTAGTAGCCGGAGGGTACTGGGGCAGCCTCACGCTTGTAGTAACCAGAGGGTACGGGAGCAGCCTCGCGCTTGTAGTAACCAGAGGGTACGGGAGCAGCCTCGCGCTTGTAATAGCCAGAGGGCACTGGAGCGGCCTCACGCTTGTAGTAGTTAGAGGGTGCTGGGGCGCGACGGCCGTAGTAGGGAGAGGGGACGCCTCCTCTGCGTTCTACGGGTGAAGCATCGCGTGCGGCCACAGTTGGGCTGGCCATCGCGCAAGGGATGACAGCGAGTGCAACGAGGGCAAGCACGTGGAAAAGCATGGTGGCGGGGCGCATGGCAAGCTTTCGTAGGGGTCGCGTTGAAGGGGGAGGAGGGGCGAACGGAGGATAAGAGTGGCAAAGGGAGGATAGAAATATGCGGAAAGAATGATGGGATGATGGGTAGCAGTGACGCTGAAGGCTATGGTCAGGGAGGCATTGTTTGGTGGCCATGGCCGGATTGCAACATTCCGATGAGGCCGCCCGATACAAGTGAGGTCGGCACGGCGGACAATGGTGGGTTTGTTGATTGCACCAATAAACGACCAGAGTGATCTCGCTCCAAGTGTTCGGCACCTTGTAGCATTTCCAGGCTTCCCTGCAGAACGTGGATGATCAATCGGACGCCGTGTAGAGATTATAATTCTGTCATGACGTCCTCGCAGTGGCCGTCTACCTCGAGGCCCTAGAAATGCCTGCAGATCAATACACGTGGCCATGTTAACGCACCTCATCGCTGAGCAGACACGCCCGGCACTCACGGCGAGACCTGTATGAACTCATAACGCTGCCATCGTCGACTTCTGCTGCCTAGAAGCTCTCCAATGCGCCTCTCTCCAAGAAACGCGGTGTCCACGGTTTCCCTGCTTGATTGGGGGCGACAGACACCTTATCGGTTCGCCTTGGCGTCGCATTCTACGTGTTACGTGGTATAGACGATGTAATGCGGGAAATGCGACGCCCAGTCGGTATCGGGAGTCGCACTTGTCGCAGTCCTGTACGTTTGTGGTCAAGCTTCATTTCAGGCGCCTAACCGGTGCTACCTGCTAGGTCCTGCTAAGGACCTCCTTAGCTCGCTCTTAGCCCCCGTTACCTCCGTATCTTTGCAAATATTATGTCCTATATGCGAACCACCATCTCCAGCCATTCTCGCACGTTTAGTAGAACTCTGAGCTCCCTCTGCACTTTGCCTCTAGTATGAGTCGACTAAGTCGAATAACATCTTGAACAGCGGCCTGAGGTGACTTGTTTCCTCAATCTTCAGCGACACTTCCTATCTGGATTTCCGGACGCGTGGCGGTACCCTAGATAAGTAAGCACTACCCATTATATACAGTACTTGGCGCGAAAACAATTACAACTTACGTAGATCATGTTGCAATCTGTCTACAGTCTCATCTGTGAGATTGTTGACATTGACGACCCTCCGGTATTAGACGTCCAAACGCACAGCTGCGGACGGTGGCTTCGACGAACATGAGCTCCATAGGCCGTTCGAGGGTCCAAAGAGGGTATATGTCCTGCCTAGAAATGTTGACCCGATGTCTGACGGCCGCACTAAAGCTGGGATCATCAGATACCTTGAGGGTCGTCGCGTACTAGAATGTTGCGAACTTGGCGTCGGCCTCCACAGGACGGCGTGGTGAGACCGGAGGCGGATACTTATAACTTGGAGGTGCGGCGTAGATAGGAGTGTTGAGTTCAACATGTTAGCTATCGCCAAAACGCATCAAGGCTATTTGTGGACTTGAGGAGAGCGGTTGGCGTCAAGCTGGTCATGAAGGGCACTGCCTGGGTCTCAGCTTGAGGCTTTGACGGCCGGAGCGTAACCCTCTCGCGCAAATACCAGGTTAGTCCTATGTGGCACCGTGTAGTTTCGTGTCCTGACTCCTTGTCCCTAGAAATTATGTAGCATCGCTTTCGGCTCACAGTGGTACTCAAGTACTTCCTGGCTTGTAAGTTGATCTACGCTCAGACCGTCGTAATGTCTGATACAGACATGGCTTCCCCTTTGACTTATGAGTGGCCTGCAGTATTCCCAGAGGGGGGCGCACTGTCGAGCAAGCTGTGATAGCCTGAGTACGTGTCCTGTTCTGCCAGTGTGTCGGAGTGATGGCTACTGATCATGAGGGGTTCGGTTCAAAGTGCAAACGACCTGCAGCTGCTCATTCAAGGACTCCGTCGACACCCCGTGACTTCTTGGTTCAATTCGAACGACTTTTAACGCGATTGAATCGATAGTATTCCTGGTCCATAGCCTCTCCCTCTTCGCCTGGGGTGATGGGTCACTGGCAATGCGTTAGACTCTTTATCAGGTCAACACGCTGGCTCGAGTCATATGTCCACATTTCTTCAGGTATGATCAGCTATTGGGGACAGTGTGATAGCCTACGCCACTGTCAGCAGACTTTCAAGTTGCTGGCCGTGGCGGCACAGTGCCTGTTGCCGTTGTTTAGTAAGTTCATCTTACTACGAAATGAGCGAATAAACAACAGTTTCTCCGAATCTGCTCTAATAGTCTTTTTTGCCCAATAGAAATGAGATGTGTATGTCGTCAGTGTTCTTCGAACAACGTGTGGTGCAGAAGCATACCAGAGCAGTCTCGAAGAGAAAACTACGGTGAGTCCACATGCACGCTTGCCTCGTGACACAAGATGTTCTGGCAATGCTTCCAAGTCATTGACTATGAAAATATCTTCAAAGTGAACTTGAACTTGAAACATCAACGCGCACTGCTCTACGGCCTGAAACGTCTATCGTTCACAAAACTCGATCATGACGTCATCGTGTGGCCAGCCCTCGCACAGGGTTACGCCACCACGCCGGCGCTCTTCCTTTTTCGGCACGGTCAAAAACACCCTCAGTACTGTAATTCAGAGCCCTCCGAACGATCGGCACTGAAATTGCACTGCTGACCAGTTCTTCCCCTTCGAAAATACTCTTGAACTCCACGGGATGCTCCCCGGCGCAGTAGCTTAAAGTCTGATGATATGATGGATTGGACTTCGGCGGTGCGTGGCGGTGGGACTTGGTGCAGTTCTTGATTTCTTTGGTTTCTTACTAATTTATTGTGCTCTTAGAGGCAATGGTATAAAATTGGGAGGGCCGAAGAAGTAGACTTCAGTTAACCCCCAGTCGCTGACATTAAACCATCACCATGCAGATACTTGGAACTGCTCTCGTGTTGCTCACTGCCAGTGCAGTCTCTTCTGTGCTATCTTTTCCTCAACCCGACCCCGTTACCGGAGACACCAGAGGTGGGTCTTCCCTTGATCTTGTTGTGTATCGATAATATGCCGTTCTGAACGTGATCAATCTCTAGTCCATGACCCCTCCATGTGTAAAGACTCCTCAGGGACTTACTTTGTCTTCTGTAAGCCTCTGGCCTAGTTGTCTTCTTTGGGCTGTACGCTCATGAATCGCCCATCATCCACAGCGAGTGCTGTTGGAACAGCTATCCCCGGACTAGAGATCCGCACATCAACGGACCGCAAGAGCTGGAAGTTCATCGGTCCTGTATGGGACCCTGTCCCGGAAGATACCAACCAGTTCACCAACAGAGCCAACGGACCTCTCTGGGCACCTGATTGTACATATATCGATGGCACTTTCCATGTCAGTACGAATATCTCAGCAATGTCAGAGCGTCGACTGATATTTCTCTAACATAGCTGTTCTACGCCGCTTCCACCACAGGATCGCGTAACTCGGGTATATTCTACGCAACCTCTACCACTGGCCAGCCCAATAGCTTCACCGACCATGGCCTTGTTTTGTCGACAAATGATAATGATCAGTATAATGCTATTGACCCCAAGTGCGTCTTTGTTGGTGTTATCCTGGGTTGTAAATGTACTGATTTCTTGCTGCAGCCTGCTCATCACCAGCGATGACCAATGGCATCTCTCTTGGGGTTCGTTCTGGACGGGCATCAAGCAGTACGCCGCCGCTCTCTTGACACTATACGATTGATCACTGATTTTTATGATGTTCTCTCTTCGCCTGGTACAATAGGTCCTTACTCAACACAGACGGAACTGTCCAAGATCCGAACTTCGTTTCTCTCGCACAACGTACTGGCAGTACGGACGCAGAAGAGGCATCAGCAGTATTCTTCTTTGACGGCAACTATTACCTGTTCACATCATGGGATAAGTGTTGCCTTGGTTCGTACATGCTGTGGCCTATTGGCATCTTACCTCAATATCTAATCTCTTGCGTAGGCACATCGAGCACCTACAATATTCGAGTGGGACGCTCTTCAAATGTCAATGGACCTTACACGGATCAAGATGGTGTTGCGCTGTTAGACGGAGGTGGCACCCAGATTCTGGCCTCGCACGATCAGGTATGCGTCCCACTAGTAGATAGATGGCATCCGTCCATGGGCTAACTATTCTCAGATCTTCGGGCCTGGCGGTCAAGATATCTTCGCCGACGATGATGGTCCTATCCTCGTGTACCGTACGTGCCTTTTCACTCAATTTCTCCTCTGCCAATACTAACTATCATACACAGACTGGTATAACGCCACTGCTTCTTACCTGGGCCTCAATAAGCTTGATTTCTCGAGCGGCTGGCCAGTCGTTGTATGAGCGGCGGGCAGAGCCTACGAACAAGAACGGAAGACCGCTTGCAGTACACCGGTCCAAGAACCTTAGTAATTGCACAAGAACATGTACAATATCCTGGTATTTGAAACAAACAGTCTCCTTAAGGCTTATCTATCCGCTACTAAGACCGTCTCCCTGTAACAACGCCAAGACAGCTTGTACAACGGGATTATCTGCCTTGAAGTCTAGGGTTCCACCTTCCTCCACACAGCGCTTTAACTGTACATCCAGCAATTGTCTGTACCTATAGTTTCAGTAGGCGAGCAACGATCGATCGGAGGGGGGCGTACCTAAGCTGTTTGACGAGAACACCAATTCTCGGCCATGCCTTGAGTTTTACATATGCAGTCGTCCTGTTGCCTACGGTTAACCCTCCTCCGATGTGGTTTACGTCGACGGGCCCACCAAACATGAGCAAGGCGTAGAACGGGACCTGTACAAAATGCGTTGGATGGTATCATGAGACAGATTATAGAACATAAAAGGCACAACACACCTCTGTAGCATCCCTCAAGAACACCTTACTCGACATATGCTTCTGGAAATAAGCCACAAATGGTACTTTCCAGTCTGCCGATCTAAACAGTACAGAAGAAGGGTGTAGGAAGACTCTGCCGCCCCCATCGCCTTGCTGGTCGCCACCAACCCGGATATCGTAGAACTTGAACTCTCGAGCTTCGTTTGCACGTTGCACGGTACCCGCCTGGACCCGGTCGAATTTGATCGCTCCGTGTGGCAAGACTACACGAGCGACACGAGGCCATAAACCGGCAAGTATGACAGCTTTGAGGAGGCCGGTATTGGATGAGTTGATGTTGAGAGCAGGAGTGATAGGCGTGCTACCCGCTGGTACGAGGTTCAGGGAGATGAGGGTGGAGAGGAAGTCACTACGGAGGGATGTGATGTCCCGAATTGTGGACTGAGAGATGAAATTCTGGATATGCGAATGTGAGTCATGATTGAGAAACAGGATCAAAGAAAGCGCGCTACCTCCTCGCAGAACGTACGAATCGCCCTCCCTCCTTTCTCGCTGCTTAAATTACGGCATTCTTCGTATGCGTTGACATCAGTGAGTAGATCGCTGTTGGCTGCTGCGAACCGCTCTCGGGCACTAAGTAATGGGTGGATAAGTTTCTGTTTTGTATTGGATAAATCGAGATACCTACCGAGTGGCCTCTTCGCGTTTGTCCATGGGACTTACGAATAGCGGTTTTGAGGACAGACATGCGGCAACCGTCAGAATTGGTCCCAAGCAGCGGAATATAGTACCGAAGATCAACATCTTGCCCAGCCTCAGATCGACGGGCAGGGTAGCCTGACAAAGTCAAGTCAACGGAAATCGCACGTGTTCGCACATAACAGAGACCGACCAAATGTTGACCCATAGGTGTGAGATCTCCTTCCTCTGTGATAGCACCTAGCTCGGTCAGAGTCGTGAGCGCGCCGTCGATAGCTGTAATTTCTGGAGGATCGATCGCTCTAGAGAGAAATTGCTGCAGAAGGTTTGTCAGCGTTTCAACGCGCCCTGCATTCTCGGAAACTGCCCACCTTCACGTCGTCGTGCATTACCTTCACCGCTAACGACACACTCTCCAAAGCAACACGTTTGATCTCTGGAATCGGGTATGCGGTCATTCTCTTTTCCTGAGCCCTGGTATACAGCTTGTAGCAGAACCCAGGCTTCGTACGACCTGCACGTCCGCGACGCTGTTTTGCAGCAGCACGTGTCACCCACTGCTCGACAAGGCGAGTCAGGCCATTCTCTGGGTCGTACTGCGTTTCCTTGACTTTGCCGGAGTCGATTACGTAGACGATATCGTCGATCGTGATGGAAGTCTAGGAAAGGAAGACCAAGATGTAAACAGAATATTTCGCAGGCCGAGTTGAGCGCAATACATACTTCGGCAACATTCGTTGCAGCGATGATTTTCCATCCGGGTGTTGGTTCAAACACAAAGCGTTGTTCATCGCTGGATAGGTTCGCGTGCAAGGGGAATATTTTTGCGTTGTTTATTCCTCGTAGGGATTCGATGCAGGAGCGGATATCTTGAACACCTGGTAGGAAGATGAGAATACCACTCGGCTCTGAGGCAGAAGCGATGATGTGTCTGACAACAGCAGCGATAAGCTATAGTATAGTCAGTAGAGGACAGAGTGAAAAGGCGGTTGATTATCTTACCTCGAAGTCGATTCTGTCAGCAGTCGCGATAGCCTGTAAAGCGGTACTGGACTTATTGTCTAGTCCGAGTTGGGAGAACTCTTCTTCTAGCCGTCGACGTTCTTTAACTGATGTTTTGCTGTTATTTCTATTACTGGAAGGTTGGTAAGAGAGATTTGGAAGGACCTCTTCCAAATAACTGTATTGCAAGGCTTATGAGGCGGGAAAATTATGAGGAATGAATTCATGTCTCACATATCAGTCACGGGATGCGTCAGTCCGGGTATAGTGAGAAGTGGGGCGTCGTTGAAGTACTTCACGAATATTTCATGGTTGATCGTGGCGGACATGAGAATGACCTTAAGCGTCTTATGACGTGTCATGAGCTCCTTTAGTTGCAGCAGCAAGATATCGCCGTCTACAGATCGCTCGTGGACCTAGATAATTTCAGAAAGCTACCAACAAGAGTTACATGCATGATCGTACCTCGTCGACTATAACGTGAGTAACATCCTCCAATTTGTCGCCTCCGCCGAGCCGACGCAAGACTACTCCGGTTGTGCAGAAGAGCAGCTTGGTTCGAGGACTTTGTTTACTTTCACCTCGAATGGAGTATCCAACGGAGCCATCGTCCAGTCTTTCTGCGGATACGCGCGCCGCCACGCCGATGGCTGAAAGCCTACGAGGTTGTGTGATAATAATTGAAGCTGAAGAACCTCGGTTCGCCTGGATGAGCGAGTCTAAAATGAACTGAGGAACTAATTTTGAATGAGTTAGCGGCGCAACGCAGAATAGTAACTGAAGCCATACGTTGAGTCGTTTTACCACAGCCTGTCTCGCCGACAACTACGACACATCGACTCTTCTGTAGTGCTTTGAGGAAACTGTCTTGAGCCGCGAACGCAGGCAACTTTTGTCTGGCAGACAGAATCTTCTGGTATGCCGCCTTCTTCGTCGTCAGCTCGAAGTCTGATTTCACCTGCGAGTCGCTCCGAGAGTCTCGGTTGCCGCGCCTTGGTCGACGAGTTCCTGTCGTATGGTTGGCTTCTGAGTCGATACCCTCAACGTCGGTGGTGGCATGGGCGGAAGATTTACGCGGTAAGAGATATCTAAGAACATGAGATATGTCCGGCGGCCCGTTATCCTGGATATGTGCCCACTCCTCTTCGAGCAGTCGAACGATAGCCATGACCACACTTTCTCCAGGATCCGCAAGCGTACCCTCCCGAAAGGCATTGATCAATCTTGAGAGGACGTGAAGTCGGACATAGGGCGGCGCATCCCCCGACGTAATGTACATGGCTGGTGGATCACCGTGCAATGGAAGGCTATGGGTTGTCGAGGGAAAGTGGACGTGTAACTGAAGTGGCGCAACCGGTAACAGGAGCTTCATATGGTGATCGTCAATAAAACTCCCTCCGAAGGCCTCGAGTTCGTCTATATCCACAGCCTCCAAATCTGTCTCGCTTGGCGGTAAGGTAGATTCGTCTCCTATGAGCTTGTGATTCAAGGCTTTTACTAATCGCGCCCAATCATATCCTATGTCCGAGTTAGCAAGAACGTCCTTCACGACGTGGGCAGGCCATCCGCATTCCTTAATTGCCATGTCTTGCAACCATCGCAATTTGAGATCGGCGGTTCCGCTGTGGGCTGAAGAGATGAATGGGTTGGAGGTATTGACGGCTGGCAAGAATCGTTTCGGGAGATCGCATTCTGGCACATGCAGCAGCAGATACTCCATGCAAGCATCCAGCGGACTCAGTGAGGACAGGAGAGAGGATGATAGGCTCGACGGCTTCGACAATGCTTCAGTTGCGGAGCGAGCTTGATGAGTAGTGAAGCCGAGCGTTCCAAGTTTCTGGTGAAGCTCCGAAACCTGCTGTTCTTCGAGAGCTGTAGGTATGTCATCCGCAGCTTCTGGATAAAGCTCAAATGCCTTGTCTGGATGAGAAACAGTGGTTCAAGACATCCTGGGTTATGGCTGCGCACCTTCTTTATGGATTCTTCGACAGTTTCTCGTATAGATGAGGCCATCTTGACCTCAGGAGCCTGGGCATATTCCGAAGACGTAGCAGCCACCGTCGTTCGTGATCCCGACGGGGGCTCCTCGCGCTTCTTAGCTGCTTTCTCTTGGCGTTCATCGACGGCTTTGCGAGCGGTGAAGGGGTCAGCTTCATACATCCACTTTTGATGTTCAGGTGCCTGCTTATGCTCGGCAGCCAACTGGTTCCAATAATCGCGAGGGCCTGGGGGCAAAACTCTGTTCAACTGAATGCCGTTGCAGAACTGGAGATGCAAAGCTAAGTAAAGGATTCTGTCTGCTGCTAAGCTTACTGACCCGGTACAAAGCGTAAGTTGCACCCCAGTGCCGAGCTTCCAAGGCTGTTGGCATTAGATATGGCGGGTGGGGTTCCAGGCGAACAGTTTCCCTTTCATTCTTCTTGTTTGTGCGGCTTAGGAATACGACGAAACCAAAGCCGCCCTGCTGCTTCCGCTAATCATTGGACATGGGTATTAGCAGCCATCCCAACACATGTCATTACAACGATGAATACATACGGTTTCAATATTTGGTTTATCCCAGCCATTTTTCTGACACCTGCTAGCTGCATGAGCAACTCCTTACGGGAAGTTGATTTGAGACGCATGTTTTTCAAGGATTCTTGAGCAACGTCCATCCCAAATCACCTGACCCGCACTGTGAACACAATACCTCGATGAAATGGCCTAACTACTTTACCTTTCATGGAGTAGACTAGCAGGATACTTCGAGCCGGGAGGGAAGAGCGGTTTTTCCTCGCTCTTCGGCGGCTCGGGGGCCTTTGCTGCTAACTTGGAAGAGTTGCCGGCATTCCCAGATTTTACAATGCCCTTCTTCGGAGGCATGAGACTCTTCCTGGCAGATAAATAGAGATGGTGATGAGCAGGATCATCGGCGCCCAGAAATCTTAGAATACAGCGGTTGTGGCAGCCACGTGGAAAGGTTTCACGTGACCGGTGGTCATTGACTCTGCGTGGCTTTCGTCGAGTTTCTTTAGGCCTTCGCCCTCACCACGTCCACTTCCATCCTTTCTGCTTTACCATGTCTGCAGAGGACATCTACAACCTCGAATTTCTCTCGCTCGTTTCTAAAATCACTCAGGAATTGGTCAACCACACTGGCTTGAACGACAAGACCATTGCAGAATTCGTTATTGCCCTTCATGACGAGTGCAAGACCCTTCCCGAATTCAAGGAGAAGCTCAGCACGATGGGAGCAAGTTTTCCCGACTCCTTCGTAGAAAACATCGACCGTCTCATCCTCAAAATGCACCCCAAATACAAGAAGAAGCCAACAACTGTGTTGGAGGATTCGTCGAACGCAGAGGTCACGATAGACGAGCTGGATAAGAAGAAGCGAATGTTTCCAGGGTTGGCGTTGAAAGATCAGGAGTGGCAGCCGAGTGTTACAAAGGATGTTCTCATGAAGGAGGTAGACGACATGATGTCTCAGTTCGAGGGGGCAGCGAAGAAGACGAGGTCGAGGCCAGATGAGAATGACTTGGGATCTTCAGCCAAGCGGTCAAGACGCTCTCGCTCCCGCTCGCCTCGGCGTCGTAGTGCTAGTCCTCCGAGAGTTAGGGACTGGGGAGACCGACGAGGGAGAGATGATCGTAGGAGGCCTGCCGTGGATGAGCGCCCTGTTCTATACAAGATATACAGTGGACGGGTGTCGGGATTGAAGGATTTTGGGGCATTCGTGCAACTTGAGGGTGTTGCAGGTCGTGTTGAGGGTGCGTATTAGATGCTCTTAATGTTAGAACCTTGGCTGATATCTCTTAGGCATGGTCCATGTGTCCAATATTCAGCAGGGTGCTCGGGCAAACTCCGCTTCTGACCTCCTCAGCAGAGGCCAGAACGTCAAGGTCAAGGTCATGAGTGTTGCAGGTAGCCGTGTGGGTCTTTCCATGAAGGACGTGGATCAGGCCACCGGTCGAGACCTTACGCCTCATCTGCGTATCAAATCCGAGGCAGAGCTTGCTGAAGAGGAAGCTCAGCAAGCTGCACGTGGGTCTAATGCTATGCCTCTCGGCTCGAAGGGTGTCCCCGATGAACCCAAGCGTTCGGCCAAACGTCTCACTTCACCGGAGCGGTGGGAGATTAAACAACTCATCTCTTCAGGTATCATCGACGCCTCTGAGTATCCCGACTTGGATGAAGACTTCAACAACCCGACTGCGCGTGCGGAGGTTGAAGAAGAGCTGGATGTAGAGATTCGAGAAGAGGAACCTGCTTTCTTGGCTGGTCAGACTAAGAGAACGCTAGATCTTAGTCCTGTCAAGATCGTGAAGGCACCCGACGGTTCATTGAACAGGGCCGCACTTGCCGGCGCCTCTCTAGCGAAGGAACGTCGCGAAATGCGACAGCAGGAAGTCAATGCTGAAGCAGATTCCGAAGCGCGCGATTTCAGCGCACCTTGGCTGGATCCCATGTCAAAGGACTCAGATAAGGTCTTCGCGCAGGACCTCCGCGGTAATATTCGGGGGCAGAAGGTCGGCGAACAACCAAAGTGGAAGGAGGCCACCTTCAACAAGGCGACGACTTTCGGAGAGATCACTTCGCTCAGCATTCAAGATCAACGAAAGAGCCTTCCCATTTACAAGCTCCGTGACCCTCTTTTGCAGGCTATCAGAGAGGTATGTTCGTTGCTGTTATATTGCAAACAATAGCGCTGACGTGAAATAGCACCAAATCCTCATTGTCGTTGGTGATACCGGTTCAGGGAAGACGACGCAGATGGTTCAGTATCTTGCAGAGGACGGTTACGCGGAGAGAGGGAGGATAGGGTGCACTCAGCCCCGTCGTGTAGCTGCTATGTCCGTCGCGAAGCGTGTCTCGGAGGAAGTGGGTTGTCGTCTCGGACAAGAGGTTGGGTATACCATCCGTTTCGAGGATTGCACCAGTCCGGAGACTCGTATCAAGTACATGACGGACGGTATGCTCCAGCGTGAATGCCTCATCGATCCGGATGTGTCGCAATATTCGGTCATCATGTTGGACGAGGCCCACGAGCGTACTATCGCTACCGATGTCCTCTTTGGTTTGCTGAAGAGTAAGTAGCAAGCTGTTTTACCGGTCGTCTTCTTCTTTGCTGATCGTATTTCTACAGAGGCAAGCAAGCGTCGGCCAGACCTCAAGCTCATCATCACTTCTGCCACTTTGGATGCAGAGAAGTTCTCAAAATACTTCTACGGTTGTCCCATCTTCACCATTCCTGGTCGAACATACCCTGTCGAGATCCTTTACACGAAGGAGCCCGAGACAGACTACCTGGACGCCTCGCTCATCACCGTCATGCAGATTCATCTGTCTGAACCTCCCGGCGACGTCCTCCTGTTCCTTACTGGTCAGGAAGAGATCGATACAGCATGCGAGATTCTCTTCGAACGCATGAAGGCTCTTGGACCCAAAGTTCCCGAGCTCCTCATTCTTCCTATTTACTCCGCCTTGCCTTCTGAAGTCCAGTCTCGCGTCTTCGAGCCCACCCCTCCTGGAGCACGTAAAGTCGTCATTGCAACAAACGTCGCTGAGACCAGTTTGACTATTCCGGGAATCTACTACGTTATCGATCCGGGATTCTCGAAGCAGAACGCCTACGATCCTCGACTCGGAATGGACTCGCTGGTGGTCATGCCCATCTCTCAGGC
>JAXQGX010000527.1:0-13837 GCA_037040455.1 Irpex sp. P115-07
GGTGGAGAAGTAAAGCGTGCGGGATGAATCGATGACGGCTGGCGTCGTAAGAAGCGCTCAACCGTAGTTTGTCGCAAGCTACCACCATCGACGAGTTCACCATGTCATATTTAGATGCATGTACATGACTGAGAAGGTATTTTCATCTTGCAATTCCTGATTGCGCTCAGGAATATTTATCTGTCATTAAACCACGATGAAAATCCACAATCTGCGTCAAAAGGTGGCCAAAAGTCATTGGCATGTCTCAGGCTCAGGGTAAGTCATCAACGTTCAACACGAAGCAGAGAAGCAGCCAAGCAGCTGTAAACCTTTGTAGGTAATTCGTCTCAACCTTTGGATGCGCAGGGAGCCGCACCAAGAATCGAAGGTGATCATCCTGTTCCCGAGCTTACCGGTACGTTCATCATACTTTCTCAATCAGCTCTGCAACGACGGTATTTGCAGATATCGATAGTGAGGGGTTCAGCTTCTGTGTATTCCACGGCTGTCGGGATGGAGCAATTGTAGAGATTCGGACCATCATCGATGCATCATCCTTTCTCAAGTCGGACATGACTCCCTCCGCCAAACCTGCACCTGCATCTGCAGAGTCAGCTCTGTGACCGGAGCGAAGGGTGACCATCGCGTATGCTGCAAACTTGGTTTATTTCTACCTTTCCTTCGAATTTTCACTAAAACTACTTATACGAACGTGCTGCAGGAATGCACGGAAAGCTCAGTATGACTGCTGCACGGCGCTTTTTTGGACACGTTCAAAATTGAAGCAGAAGTCAGCACCATCGATGCATATTCCATCAGGACCAGTTCAGCCTGGGCATAGCAATACTGAACATCGTTAGACATGTATATGTCACTAGATCGGCGCAGTTGAACACACGGAGCAGTGCTGTGGTCAACAACAATCACCCGTGGACCGTCGTCGACACCGTCCGTGCCGTTCAGGCTCTCGATTCGCGATGCGTTTCACAGCTTGGATCGGCTTTAAACTTAACGTGCGTTTCACTAGCATTCACTCGGATTAGTATTGTTCACCCTTGGAAGACGTGATAATGGGTATCTCGGATGAGCCACCTCCATATAGGGCGAGCCGGTCTCGGAGAACATTACTTCGAAAGGCAAGTTAACCATTTTAGGACCGAGCTGGACTTGAATTTTATGTCTTCTCGAGTTGCAGGGGCCAAATCGAGACGTTGAGTGGTTCTATTCGCCGAGAAAGGTTATGTGCTTACTCTTTTTGGTAACCAGGTTGGAGCAAAGACATACAAATAGTTAAACAGTCTCGATCGAAACGAGAGGTTTATAAACCCGCCGAACTCGAACCATCCCCCACAACACAACTTGAACCACAACCACTCTCTTCCCACCTTTCGAATTCCCCCCAGAACTCGAACCTCTCGTCATCGACGTCTCTTGCCTTCATCATCGTCCCTTTCACAGAACGAGCAAAGTATCCAACCATGGTCTTCCTTGGCACGTTCTTAGCTGTTGTCTCGATGCTGTTCAACATAGTCGTCAAACTCCCACTTCCTCTCCCCGTCTCCTATCGTCTTGCACTCTCTGGTCTTGAGACCGCCATCTGTGGACCCCCGCCACTCTTGCCGTACCTCCAGCTTGTATGTGGTACTGTCAACGTCCCTCAGCTCCCTGCGGCTGTCGTTCCCTCCGTCGTCGTCAACACTGGTCTCTTTGGCGCCTCAGTCTTCGACCCGACTCTCACTGGTTGTCTCGTCAACTGCACTCTCGTCGACGCGCCTACCCAGGTCTACTTTGGTCCTCACCTCCCACCTCCTGGCCCTCTCATCATCGCGCCCAAGTTTGAGCTCTTGGCACCGCCCACTCCGAAGTCGGCTCCCTTCTGCCCACCATGGGATCGCCCTTTCATGTTCTCCGACTTGCTCACTCTCAGGAACCTGGTCTATCTTGGTATCGCACTGGTCTTCGTCTACACCCTCTGGCGCAGCGCCTCTGGTCTTCTGGCACTCAAGCGCCGTCTGGTTACTCTGGTTGCCGACATCGTCGTCTCGTTCCACGCTCAGCCGACTCCAACGCCTCAGGCTCCCATCGCTACTTACGGGCTCTCTAGATTCGAGGACTTTTCCGTTCACATCCCATCGCTCGCTAGTCTCGGCTCATTGTCCGACAACGACCTGTCTAATGATTTCTCAAACCCCTTCGAGGGCGGCACCCCTGCACAGTGGGTGGACTTCGCCTTCCCCCCAACGCAAATTGAGGAGGAAGTCGCCACCGATGCACCGGCTGTTGAGGCTTCTACAGATGAGGACTCCGCTTCAGCTGCCTCCTCAGATGACGATGGTGAGTACTATCCTTGACTGTCTGTTGTATCCGCTAAATCATGTTTGTAACAGAATCTGCCGCTATCGACGAGGAGCCTCTACCACTTCCGGCTACACCGTCGCCTTCGGTTCCCGTCGTCTCTGATGATGAGACCCAAGCCAAAGTCGTAGACTGTGAGTGTTCCCTCATTGATCGATGATGTCGTGCTTATTCTTTTCTGTCAGCGTCCGCCATAGTTGACGATACACTCGTCGAGTTTCACCCAACGACCGGCGACGATGGTAAGTACTACGCATGGTTGCTTGATACAATGATTAACATACATTACAACAGAGCTCGCACCTCCCTCGTTGTTGCCTTCGGCTGCCGTCATTCCTGACGACGTGCTCGTAGTTGAGTTTGAGCGCTGTAAGTTCCCTTTCTGTAACGCAGGAATATGACGACTTACTGTCCATCGACAGCATCGGCATTGCTAGAACCGGACGGGTTTCCGCAGTGCTCTGCATCATCTGCCGAGGAGTCGGGTGCCGTCGCGGGCCCTGTCGTCGACGAGCCCATAGCCTCTCAGGCTGTCGCACCCACAGCGGACGCCGCCGCCTCGTCTTCTTCTGCATCCGTTACAGGTGACGAACAACCTGTCAAGCCGAAGAGGCCCACTCGTAGTGGGAGGAAGTGCAAGGCCCTTAGAAGGCAACGGGAACGAGAGGCTGAAGCTGCTGCCGCAGCCGCTAACCCAGAAGCACCTCAGCTCGAGGCTGTTCCTGAGGAGCCTATCAATGTGGAACCCGATGTCGTGGAGGAGCCGCTCACAAGAGACGAGCGCAGAAGGCAACGCAAGCTCAGGGCCCGCGCTGCAGCACAGGAAGCCGAGGGACCTGTCTTCACTGATGACGACTTCCCGCCCCTGCCGGTTGAATCTGTCGCTCCCAAGCCTCTGGAGCATCGGATGTCGTATGCGCTCGTCACTGCCGTGTCGCGCCCCTCTGTCACGGCTGTCATTCACGTTCATCGGCCACCACCATCAACGCTTCCTGTCGAGGTCGACGCGCACCCGGAGCCCGAGCCTCCCCGCTTCAAGTGGATCGCAGCAAGCCGTCAATACGAGGATATGCCGCAGGACTCAGTGTGGACGAACTGGACTATGGATCTCGAGGATATGGCGACGTTCAGGTATGCGAAGAAGACGAGACGGAAGAAGAAAGACTAGTTGGATGCTACATGGGTTCGAGTGCTACTAGCGAGCTTGCTCGTTTCTACCTCGAACTCGTCCCTCTACTCAATCCTTTCGACCGTTATCGTTCTTTGCTGCTTGTACTTTCGCTTTTCCTCGTGTTCCTTTTCCATTCTCCTACTATTCCTGCATTCCTTGGCTTGCTCATCATTGCTCCGACTCTTCTTCCTCGAGGCCCTCATTGTCGACGGCATCATACTACCCTTTTCATTACTATTGGCGGGCGATTATTTTCTCTATTTTCTGTTGTATCACCCTGTGTCTCGGTTTGTCGGGTTTGGGCTCGGATTTCTTTTATCATATATCGACTCGAAATAGGACTTGCCAGTGAACTCCTTGTACTTGATCACTTGGATATGGACTCGATTGGACGACTTGCAGTGGATATTATATTTTCTTGTATACGTACTAGTATCATACTACGATTAATCTTAATTATTCAGTGGAGATTACTGCCGGACGTCGTTCGATTGCGAATTACAAGAGGTAGTAAGTTATCTTTCTTTGCAACTGTTGCCTCTACACACACTGGCCGCCGCAGTGTGTATAAATACTCAAACTTACTTGAGAAAGGGAGAAAGGGTGTGCAGTCAGCTTACATATGATCAGTTATGATAGGGTAGAATCAAATATATCTCGCCATTACGGACCACAAGCTCGCTGGTCTCTGACGTTGTGATGACTGGTTTACTACTATCTCCGTTAGATTTTACTGGCCTCTCGGGCGCGCGAACGAAGTGCTCGCAGCAGAGTTCCCCTGCTCCTAACTTCAAAGCGACGCTAATTCAGGCTTGATCTTCAATACGCTCACATTCGTGACGGGGCATTGCTAGATTACAGAAACAGTGGAGGAATTCGCAGCTGCATTGACCATAATGGCGTGCCCACTTAACGGCATGTCGTGCATATGACCGGGCCTGGGAAGACGGGTGTCCTGGGTGAGGATATGGATTGTGTGAATCGTCTCGCTTCCGAGGAGCTTCTCTATCGAGACGGCAACAACCAGCAATGTAGGGTACATTCCCTGTTAACGTGTTTTTTAGCATAGACAACTATGGTTATAAGTAGACATGCGACATACCACTAGTTGAATGAGGCTTGTGGTTTGAAAAAATAAAGGGACTAATGGTATAGTAGTTAAACTCGCTACCAGGAATGCCTTGATAAATTCAAGCGTTATCATATAGGAATGATACTATATCAGAGGATAGAAGTACCCATATTGCAGAGTATAATACTCCGGTATCAACAAATAAGGCTAGAAGTTTCTCAGCACGAGTTTGAGTGTTCCCTGTAGTGAGATAGTTCTTGACAGTACGCTTGTGAGTCCTATATATGAAGCAATAATGGGGTCGAACGTTACATAGTTAGGGAGATCTATGGACAATCTTAAGTCCAAATAACTCACCAAGCCATAAACCCGATGGTAGCAGTTGCCCACAGGTTTACCACGAGCGACGAACAGATGGCGGGCAATCCGAAGATACCGCAGAACGTACAGTCACCACTGGCGCCGCCCATAGCGCAGGATGACCAGAGATTGACAATTGAAGCAGCTTATAATGACAAGCTGAGCTTTGCTTGTATGACACTAGCCAGACCCCGTGCGCTGCACGGGAGACACCACGAACGAAAGCATCAAGTTGTGATGCTGAACTACTTACTATTTGCAGTCATGTAATATAAATCTCGAGCCGTTTTGACACTCGTCTGAGCTACATATACGTGATTTAAGAGATTATGATTATGAGTGTCTTAAGTACAGTAATGCAGGACACATGCGGAAATCGCATAAACCAAGGCGCAGATATAGTATGCTAATGGAGACTGGAATGATCACAATGCGCATAGTACGCTACTAAAGGCTGGTCGAGCCAGTAATAGATGACCCTGCGCGTTTTGCGGAGCGGTCTCGTGAAGAGCCTTCGCTGTCTTCGCCGTCTTCGTGCTTGCGCTTCTGCCCGGAAGCAGGAGATGGACTCTCCGGCTGTGGCGCGCTGCCAGAGGCATTCTTGCGTGCACTGGCATATCGGAACTTCGCGCAAGCACCACCACTCTCAGTAGAGGCTGTACGCTCTGTCGTGCCGCCAGAGTTGTCAGATAATATCTATGGTAACGGTATAAACATTGAACAACTTACTGAGTGGTGTAGATGGGCCAGCGAGCGTGGACTTAGAGAACCACTCGATGGTGTCCAAATTGACATGAAGCCGCGCGAATCGCTCACTATTCCGATATTCCCATTCAAAATGGCTGAATGTACCTGCACAACTTACAACAGTCTTCGGATAGGGTAGCACTGCTTTGGGATCCCGCCATATACTGTCACTAAGATGGCATCTTAAGTGCAGTACCGGCTTGCCAATGCGTGCCTCCGACTTTGTGACAGTAAGATACTGCACAATGTTCAGTGTGAAAGACGGTGGGTCCTGCTGCACGGAGTCTACGACACCGGTCATCGTGAAACGCGCAGGTTGAGCTTCCGCTTCCTCGGGCTTCATATTGATGACTGCACACTGCCAGTGAAACCTCATACATCAGAACACTTCCATGCAAGTCAGATAGTTGAGGTACTTTACCGTCTTCGCATCACCCATTAGAATATACTGATCACGCCGGAAAGTCTTGCTCGCGGTCTCATCGTCATTGTAGGAGGCAAGCTAAAGCCATGGTATAGTGAGTAAGTAGCAAGTACCCATCAAAAAGATTGAAACTCACTCGAAGATCCGTTTTTACCACCGTGCCTGCATCATTGAAGTTGAGATCCTCACGATTCAGGTAACGCACCCGCATCACTCCAACGCGATCCTCTTCACGGTCTGAGGTTCCATACAGAGGAGCATCCATGACGATGGTATTGGGTTTCGCTCGTGGCGCATCCGAGATGCTTTCGAAGACAGTGATACACGAAACCTCACAGAGGCCGGGGTGAGTCTCAGGCATGAGTGTCGGCACGTTGAGGGTGTACAAAAACGAAGCTTAGAGTGAGAGTGAAGGATAGACTTGAAGTCGAGAGAGCCCCTGAGTAAAGCGTAGTGTCAGTGGGTCCGTTGGGCAGTCTTTAATAGTCAGCACCGATAGCAGACAATGACGTGTCCGACCCACATCGAAACCTCTGGAAATATTCAGCATTTTCGTCAAGTTTCTGCTTGTGACGGTAGAATGTCTGCAAGCCGGAGGGTGGTGGGCTGAGGTCGCGATCGCGTCGCAAACCGTGATCGGAATATAAACTCATTTTATGCGCACTGTCACAACTGTCACACCATGGTCAATATGGACACGCCCATCGTGAAATCTCAAGGATGTATTACTGAGGATAGAGACCATTTTTATCCTGTGCTGTAGCACACAGATTATATATATCATTGAGCTGATGACGGCGTGTAGATCTGTACAGAGGTGTGTGTATTCGAGACCCGATACGTTAACACAGGCGAAGCGCTTATAGTCACGGTCACTTACGTTTAGCCATGGCCAGAGTTAGTCAATCAGAACCTCAGGATACACAACATTTGGAGTTCCAGATATTGGGGTGTCTTGTGCGAGAAGGAGTTTGATGTGTTGTGTAGATGTGGCCCGAGATAAAGCAACATATAACTGACCGTGTCCAAAAACCGGTGTGCGAAGATCAACTCCGACGTACTTCACAGACTGGCCTTGCGCTTTGTTGATTGTCAATGCGAATGCAAGCTGCACCGGAAATTGTCGTCGTTTGAGTTTGATGCCGAAGTTTGTGTCTTTATCAGAAGGGGAAAGAGTGATGCGAGGGATGAACGCAACTTCTCCATCGTGTTCTCCACCCATCAAACGGACTTGAAGAACGCGATTAGAGATTTGCAACACCGTTGCGCGAGAGCCATTGCAGAGGCCTAGTCGTTGGGCGAGGTTCCGGAGTATTATGATTGGACAGCCAATCTTCAACTGTAAATGAGCAAGTGGCAAGCCCGATGCATTGAGAGAATGTAAAAACTCCACCGGCAGATTCAATGGGTCATCGACCGTGGCTCCGTCCCGCGTATAACTGTCCGCGCTCCATAGATCATAGCAATCTCCAGGGAATGGTTGTAATACAGTGTGATTGAGACTATGGACGGTGTCAACATGAGGCGCGAGGAGCATGCGGTGACGAAAGTAGTCTGGTGGAGGGGCCGTTGTTGCTGTACCATGGGAAAATGCGGAATAGATAGAGTGTAACATTTCATCTTCCTGATGGCATATCAGGTTCTCGGGAAGAACAACAGCGTTTGAGAGATGGGAGGGTGGATTGGGAGGGGCCGCCGCTCGACCGTGACCAACATCAAGAAGCCATTGTGCGTAGGCTTCTGACTCGGTACCCTGCTCTAAGCGCATGTTTTTCTGAAGGCAGAGGATATTGATATGCTCCCAGAGATGAGAGCTCTGCAATGTTGCATTTACAATCTCCTCACGTGCGCCATGCACCACAACGGGTAGTGTTTGCTGGTAGTCGCCCCCGAACACAACTGTAATTCCTCCAAAAGGACGCGTATCATCTCGAATATCTTGAAGCGTGCGATCTACAGCTTCGGGACCATATCTTCCACAATGTAAAATAAATATAATGTTTGGCAATTGATAGCAGTGATCACTTACCTATGCTGAGGAGTTGCCTCGTCCCAGATAATCAAGCGCACATGACGCAGCATTTCGGCGCGCTGGGAATTCTTATCAATTTTGCACCACGAATCATGGGAAAGATCATCGACAGGAATGTGAAATGTTGAGTGCGCAGTACGGCCACCTGGAAGGAGCTGCGATGCAATACCGGAGGAAGCAACACAGAGAACAATCCAACCTTTGCTTCGCACGTAGTGGCAAAGAGCCTGGTAAAGAAATGTTTTTCCTGTTCCACCAGGTCCGTGAACAAAGAATAACGAACTGCCGTCAGGCTGGGCCTCCACAGCGTGAGTAATTGCATCGAATGCCTGACGCTGTTCAGTATTCAACTGCGGGATGAGTTCATTGGCCGAATTCTCTTCATGATGTCGATTGTAACTGAGCTGCTCCGAAAGGAATGGATTGTCGTTAAGAGCATCCCACTCCTTCAATGGCCGTGGCATAGTGGGATACATGAGCAATGACTTGTGATGCTCAAGAAGAATGCGATTGAGAAGATGAAGGCCGAAATCATAGATGTCGTCTTGAGAAGGATCATCGAGACCTCGGATTTGAAGGCGGTGGCGTAAATCGTCACATAGATGGTGGCGGAATTCCATCCAGAGCAGTTCTGGCTGCGACGGCTCGCAGTGCTCTAGAATGACAGCGAACAAACGTCTCAAGCTCTCACCGGTTCGCATTGCAGATGCTTCCAGTAGACACTGACGCCATTCATCATTGTTCTCCAGAAGTCCACGTGCTATGCAGGCTTGGCGAAAGGTTGGGTAAGTCACGTTTTGAAAGGTGCGGACGTCTTCAAAGCTTTTGGGACCCTTTACAACTGTCAGTAGCAGCCGCAGATAAAAGCGCTCGCCAGCAGTTGGAGGTACCCAATACATGCGCCCAATGGCATAGCCCTGCTTTCGCAGAGACCAACACTTCCGCTGTGATTGCCATGTGAAGTGCTCAGGGAACTCCTGGTATGTATACATCCCTGCGATCGGGCCAAGAGTTTCAGACGCATTAGCTTCAAAGAATGCAGTGAGCATTGTCTTCTCTCGCTCTGCGCGCTCCCTCACAATTTGCGGTGACTCGTCTGGATCGAAGACAACCAAATGCTGCCCTGGAAGATGAACCTGCAGTCGCACAACTGCTGGTGTATGGGAGTGGATTGGGAATTCAAGGAGGCGCCAGACTGCTTCGGAGGCAGAGATGTAACGGCCTTGACAGAACTCGAGCACCTCATCGTCTTGCCTGACAACTTCAAGAGAGGCTCGATCGGGGCCCTTGTGGGTGTATTTCGTGATGTATTTTGCTGCAGCGAAGGAGACAACGCATTCAACGTTGATGTGGCAGTTATACGTCGAAGAGAGATAAGGATTGTAAGGAACAATCCACTGATTGTTAACGGGGACTCCACGAACTTCGTAGGTACGACCATCATTGGGCCGCGCGTATACCGGATAGCCATCCGTTGTCATCACTGTCTCCTCCTGAAAGCGTTTTGGGAATCCCTTTGTACATTTCCCATCACGCATGCATGGTGCATTTGGACATATCGTGCCACACGGACCATGAACCATACACCTTTTGACAATCTCGAACAGACGCGGAGATGTCTCAGGATCTGGCCAGCGTGCCTGCACCACTAAATCGACATCAGCAGGACTTATGATGCGGAAGGCGGAGTGCAGGATGAGGAGAAGGTGCACATGCGGAAGACCACGCTTTTGAAACTCGATGGTGTATATGTAAGCGACTGCACGGCCAAATACACCATTCTTATATAGGTCGTCTACAATAGCCCGCTTATACATAGCGAACACCCGAGCAACCAAGTCAGGTCGATCAGCAGCCGTCTGACCAGGAAGAAGTTCACGTGTAATCTCGTCCCAACTCGGATTGCAGGTGACCGTGATGAAGAGATCGATTTTATGAAAGTGGCGTGCGATGGCCATAGCGTCCTGGAATAATTGGTGCATGTAGCGTGGTCCACCAACGTAAGACGACGGAAGGACAGTGCGAGTTCCGATGTTGCGAAGATTGAGGTTGTCGTCACCTTGCGCAATGGCGTCCTCCAAACCGCTATATAGGCAAGCACGAAGCTCAGGCTGATGATCGCGGACCCATCGCAGGCGGTTCTGATCTGTCGAAACCCAGACGTCACAGAGATATTGCTGGAAGAGCCGGCCACTGTGGTGAAGGATTGGAAAGTGACCTCTCCGTATATATAACTGATATGAATAGAACTGCACCTGTGTCATACGACGTGAGCGTGATCGCGAGTCGGGCTGATGGAGAGCAAGAGTGTGTGTCCATCCTCGGGTGCCCCAAGGGAACAGCAGAACATAATGAAGAGGGGCGTAGAGCGGTGAAAGATCGTTAATGCGCCGGACTTCGCCGTTTCGAAGGAAGAGTATAACGTCGCGCGAATCTGCCGGCTGATTTTCGTCCCCAGGAACAATGACTGCGATCTCCCTAGCAGTGGGAAGATTGTAACGACGCTGGTCGTGCTGCGGATCTGCGATCAGCCGTACAGAGATGTCGTCAGCTTGACATCTCTCTAGGATTTCGTATGCCTGTAGATAGAGGCGCGTGCAGCTGTGCGAGTTGAAGATGACGTCCTGTAAGCTTCGAAGCGTGTTCCGGGAGAGATTGGGGTTACGGTGTACACGATGAGCAAGAGCCTCCTCTGAATCAACAAAGAGGAGTTGTGCGTAGCGGGGGCGGTGGCCGTCGGATGGCAGAAGGCTTCCGGAAGCATGATAGAGCTGGTATCCCATCTTGAAGATCCATGGTCCATTGCCAGTGTTGACGTTCTCCTCGTTGACATTAAAGGACGTAAAGGAAAGCGCAGCATTGTACTGCCGAATATGCTCACGGAATTCACGGGCCTCCGGACCTTCACCAGTCAAGAGAGCATGGAGCTCAGGAGGAGGAGGAGGCAACGCCTCTAGAGATACTTGTCCGTGATGGCAGCACTGCCCAAATTCAGGACGACGGGAGCTTGAATTCGAGAGGCGTTCCCCTAGCCAATGCAATGCTCCACAACGCGAGCAAGCGACATCCATGGAGCCAAATGTGCACGGCTGAATGTCACTTTCGATATAGGGACGCCTGGCTTTCATCAGATGCGCGTCACTGGCCTGATTGCTACGGCGCGTGTTCCGACTCTGTACCACGGCAGCGCTTCCACGATGGGACCCATAGGTTGGCCGCTGGTCCACCTGTGTCGTTGGAGGTGTCAATGGTGCTGCGTGGCGTGTTTGGCTAGGCTGGGCAGGGGGATTGGGCACCGTGGTTGCTTGTTCTTGGAGGCGCTGTTCTCGCTCACGCGCACGCCTCCGTTGCTGACCAAGTTGCCTGGCTGTCAAGGGCATGGCACGGGAGGCGACAGGGGTAGCGACAGTTAGGGTGGAGGGTGGTGTTGGATACAGTGCCGAAGGTGCAGGGAGACTTGGCCCCGCTATTGGACCAAATGGATCTGTACAACAAACAAATTACCTCATGTATCAAGAGCTCACAGTCTGAGTACGCACCATCCGACGAAGACAAAGTCTGGGATGCCTCGTGAGGGTGAAGAGATAGTGCTGATGTTGAAGCGGGTATAGGTAAAGTGAATATTGGAACCGGCGCACGTGGTGTGCGCGGTATGCGACGACGTTGAGGCGTGGATGGACTGGTGACACGACGTCGTGCGCGAGCTGAACGTCGTTGGCTCTCAGGCGAAATAGGAGGCTATCACACATTATGTGAATATATCTCGTTAGCGATGCGGACTATGTGAATGAGCAGCATAGGTACACACCGATGCCAGTGCTCCATTTCTTCCTTCAGCCTCGCGTGAACGACTACGTGCATTTTCGATATTTCCGTCACCGTCGTCATGTGGCGAATTGGAGTGCATACACAGAGTCCGGAGGAGGTACAGCTAAGTTCTTGAACTATCAAAAATTTCAGTAAATGCTCAGTTCGTATAGCAAGCTATACACGTACCTTCACCACCAGTGTTCTTTGAAGTAGAGAGCGAGGAGAATAATATAACGCACCTGCAGAATAAAAACACTTTTTCCATAATTTACCGTAAATACCGGGGGCGACGCGATCAAGCGGCGGCGTCGGCTTTAGAGTCAGGCGAGGAACAGTTTCAGAGTAACAAACATCTGTATTGAGGGTATGAAGTAGCATATAACATCAGAGTTACCTACAAAGATCCTATGCTGAGCTACATGCATAGTTAGGAGAGCGAAGACGAAGGTGAGAATGTGAGAGTGCGAAGGAAAGAGCAACACCGTCGTCCGAAGTTCGAAGGCGGTGAGCCGCGTTGCGACCGGTCACCGGTGCCAGGCTGCAGCCGGTGTTGAACTTTGACGTCACGCGTCTAGAGCGCACGTGCCGTGTGCGAGCAACCAATCAAAATGCTCAGTTGTCGACGCGGTGGAGCGACCGCGCTCCAAATTGTAATATAGGATGTTCGTTATTTTGGCTCACTCACCAAGTAGAATTACAAATAAAACGACCGAGACAGCCTTTATCGCGCGCTTATGGTTCCATATCGTACATGCTCTAAAAAGTACGATTGCGTCGCTGAGAATGATCTAGATGATAAACGATGAGAGGGTGAATCCTGAAGGCGCCAGAATTCCTACGCACATTAACCGTAACCGTGGAGGTCGGAGCACAGGTTGGTAACACGATGCCCAAAGGATTGAGGGGATTGCTAGGACTTGCCGCGATGATCTCTATCGAATCTTCCAGGGCACACTCAGCAATATAGTCAGAGCTATTTCCTAATATGCTCTGTATACTTTCCAGAAATTTTGCTTCGTTTAACATAGATGCCTTTCGCCACAGGCCAAACAGTATGCCCCAGTGTGCGGTCGCCATCGCGTACATAAGCAGGCAGGCGGCGATCATAATCTTTCTGGGTCTGCTATGTGGACAGTCCCGCCTGAGATATTGCGGTGAGTAACTGAGTCGAGTGGAAGTTGCATTAATCAAACACCCACATCCATAAGAAGCATGAGAATACTATCAGACATGAAAATAGTCCTGAAAAAGAGCCCAGGTAATAATCAGGGAGTTTGGCACGCTTATGTGTAGACTCATAGACTCACCCCAAAGAACCGTCTCGCACATAAGCGGACCTCGAATGAATGCATCCAAAGCGCTGGTTTTCGTCAAGCTATATCCAAGGCAAGGGATTCTGGGGGGCCTTATGGAAAAGGACATCTTCAATCCGGGAAGATGTGTGAATGCGTGTGGGAGGTGTATATGACGCCGGCGTACCACGACAAGAAGGACTGGTCAATGATGGTGGAAGTCTTGGTCCTATATAAGTCGTCTATATCTGGCTACGATCCTGTGTATCGAACATGTCAATACGAGGCTATGCGATCTTTCAATGCTATTTTCAATCTTTCGCAATACTGATGTCCGTGTCGAGTGGAGGCAATGAACTCTGTTCACTATGATCCCTAAGGACCGGAGATGTTGTGAGCGCCACATCAGCACAGACGCAAGGAATCGACGATTATTTGGCACTCACCTGAACCGGCTCAAGAGCCATGACTACCGCCGAGCCATGAGTGAGGGAGCATCACCGAACGCTCAGCCATTCCTCAGGCTGTTTACTGCACATACCATCTTCCGTCGCCAACGGGTGCCGATCACCCTAAAGTTTATGGAAGCTCC